>PVIY010055291.1:0-13806 GCA_004026745.1 Myrmecophaga tridactyla | reverse complement strand
TCCTCTGGGCTGGGCCTGTCCACTAGGCCTGTCTGCTAGGCCTGTCCTCGGGTCTCTTCTCTGGGCCTGTCCACTAGGCCTGTCCTCCGGGCCGCTCCTCTGGGAGACCTGAGGCCTCTCTGGGACAGGGACAGTTACAGGTAACCCAAGGTCCAGTCCGCAGGCTGGGAAGGCCCAGAATCCCCCAGTGCCTGCATCAGATGCCACCTGGTCACAGCTGAGTGTCCCTGCTGGGCCTTGGCAGACCAGTCCGAGTGTGGGAGCCCAGAGTACTGGGTTCCCGCTGCCATGGGATGGAGGCCTGCCCTTCCGGAAGGCCCTGGGCGGAGGACTTGCTGGCCCAGGCCAGAGGCTTGGCTGTCTGTGCACTGGATTTCAGCTGCGGATCTCTAAAAGGGAAAGGGGAAAGCGGCGTGGTCATTAAGGGCTTGTATCCACCCAAGAATTAAGTTAGACAAAAGGAGCATAATGCAGTATATGAGTTTTAATATAAAATAGTGATTTTTTTCTAGTCATTCAGTTAGTCAAATTTTATTGGATCTTTCTTTCTCCTTCCCTCCTTCCCTCCCTTTGTCTCACATTCTTTCTTTCACCTAGCAATCATCTCCCCGTGACATATTTTGTGCTAAATTTTATTTAGAATAAATTAAAGGATGCAGAAGCCTGATTTTGAGGACCTTACATTCTTCATTGAAGAGTGAGGACATTTTCTTCTGGACACTTGTGACCAGGGGAGACAGTTCCCACCAAGCATCTGTGAACCGTTAAGGTTCTCCGAGCACACGGGGCAAAAGCTGGCACCAGCCAGGCCCCCTGGAGGGTCAGAAGCCCAGGGCAGGTGGTCTCTGGCAGGAGCTGACTCATGCCTAGGAGGCCTGTGGCAGTGTCTGCAGACACTGAGGCGGTCACCCCTGGGGTTCAGTGTGTGCAGGCCAGGGGGGCTGCTCAGCTATTTCAGGGTCCGCCCCCCAGCCCCACAGTAGAGCCTCTCAGCCTGTCCCCCATGCTGGGGAAAACCTGGCCTAGAGGGTCAGACTCTGATTTAGGTTTGCTAGAGGTAGTAGAGAGAGAGAGAGAGTGTGTGTGTGTGTGTGTGTGGTCTCTATTAAAAGTTTCCTCTGAGGGAAAATGAAGAAATTTGATGGTATATTTTAAGCATGGTCATTTAATTTTCTGCTTTTTTTAATTATATTTTCTGTTTTGTTTTAAAGGCATTTGAAAGCTTTGCTTTTAGAAAGAAATCCTATCAAAGCGTTACCTGTGGAGCTGGGTAAGTGCTAAAACAGTGGAATGAGAGGAGTGTGAAGTGCTGTCTTTCGCAGGTCTTGGAACCTGTGAAGGATGTGGAGGGTGCACGGGAGGGAAGGCTGATGCTTCGAAGACCCCTTCTGTTCTGTTCTTCCAGGGTTCTAAGGTAGAGCTCCTCGAACACTGTTAATATTTTGTTACATATGGTACCTATAAAACATCAACATAATTTAAGGAGTAATGAAAATGAAGAGTTTTGAGGAAAAGGCCCACTCCCCACATGTGTGTAGGACCTGACTGCTTCCTGGCTGCTTCTCCCTGCCCACAGTCAGGCCGCTGGAGTCCACCATTCTCTTGCTTTTCTTTAAAGCAACCCTAAACAATGCATTGCTTGAGCTTCCCTCCTTTTGCACTGTTTATAAATCGAATCATACCATATATTCTTGGTGATTTGCTTTTTTTGCTCAATGCTTTTATGGAAATGTATTGATGTTGACATGTAACTGTGAAGTTCATCATCTTTGTCCCTTTTCCCTGCTATGAATAAGGAGGAGAGAGGGAGGGAAAGAGGAAGGTGCTGGATTTCCCTGTTTATACATTTGCTTTGTCCATTGATCTCTGCTCTTATTTTTATTAATTTTGTCTATTTCCTTTAGGTTTGATTTGCTGTTCTTTCTTCTAGCTTATTTAATCGGAAGCTTAGATTATTGATTTTAGTTTTTTAGTTTTTTTATATCATTGATTTTAAACCTTTCTCTTCTAATGTATTAACAATGTAATTTCCCTCTAAGCACTGCTTTGGCTACAGTCCAGAAAATTTGGCATGTAGTATGTTTTTATTATCATTTATCTCAAAATGTTTTCTAATTTCCAGTGACCCCTGGGTGATTTAGAAGTGTACTGTTTAATTTCCAAACAAATGGAGATTTTCTTGAGTTCTACCTCAATACCCCAGGGGTCAAGAGAACATATACAATGGGATTTCAGTTATTTAAAGTTTGTTAAGACTTGCTTTTTGGCCCAGGATATGTTGTTTTGGTAGTTTCCTCTGTGTACTTGAGAAGAATGCATTATTTGGTGTAAAGTTCTGTGTATTCAATTAGGTCAAATTGTTTAATTATGTTCAAATTATCTACATCCTTATTGGTTTTCTGGTCTGCTTATTCTGTCAGAACTTGAGACTGTGTGAACATCTTCAACTCTGCTTGTGGATTTGTCTGCCTTTCCTATTAATTTTAGATCTGTCAACCTTTTCTCCCCATATTTTGATATTGTGCTGTTTATTGAATAAAATTTAGGATTCTTGTGCTTTCTTGTTTGATTTACCCTTGTGTTTTAGTTTGCTAAGTGCTGCCCAAATGCAATATACCAGAAATTGAATGCCTTTTTTTTTTCTTTTACTGGGGCAGGCACCAGAAATCAAACCTGGGTCTCCGGCATGGCAGGCGAGAACTCTGCCACTGAGCCACCATTGTCCACCTTGGAATGGCTTTTAAAAAGGGAATTTATTAAGTTACAAGTTTACAGTTCTAAGGCCATAAAAATATTCAAACTAAGCCATCCCGAGAAAGAGACCTTGACTCAAGCAAGGCTGATGTCCGTTACATGGGAAGGCACCTGGCAGGCATTTGCTGGTCCTTGTTCCCAGTTGCTTTGCTTCCAGCTTCTGATGCCAGTGGTTTCCTCTCTCAGCATCTGTGGGCCCTCACTTGGCTCCGCCGGGACACAGCTCTGGATTCTGGCTTGTCAGCATTTCGTGGGAAAGCACGTGACGTCTGGTGGACTCTGCCCACGTCTAGGCATCTGCTCTCCCTGCCGGTACTCCAGGCTTCTCCAAAGTCTGCATCTCTTTGTCAGCTCGCAAGCAGTATCCGGGGACTTCTGCATTCGAGGTTTCTCCCAAACATGCCCCTTTAAAAGGGCTCCAGTAAACTCCACCTGGGATGGGCGGAGTCATATCTACATCTAATCAAAAGTTCAGACCCACAATTAAGTGGGTCAGTCTTCATGGAAACAATCTGATAAAAGTTTCCATCCTACAATATTGAATCAGGATTAAAGAACAAGGCTTTTCTGGGGTATACAACATTTTCAAACTATCACGCCTTGTTATTACATAATGCTTTTTCTCGTTCATAACACTATCTTTTGGTTAGTGTTTGCACACCAGAGCCTTTCTGTCTTTTTACTTTCAAACTCTATCCCAGAAAGAAACCCCACACAGAAAAGCAATGGATGTTTGTTTATTGATCTTATATCTTGCAGCATTGCTGAACTCATTTATTAGTTCTAATAGTCTTTTAATGGATTCTGAAAGGTTTTCTATTTATAAAAGGTCATGTTATCTGCAAGTAGAGAGAGTTTTACTTCTTCTTTTCCAATCTGGATGCTTTTATTTCTTCTTCCTGCCTAGCAGCCCTGGCCAGAACTCACAGCAGTGCTCAGAAGTGGCAGGAGCATGCACCCTTGTCATGTTTCTGATTGTGAGGGATAGAAAATTTGGTCTTTCACCACCAAGAATGATGTCAGGCATTTTTCATAAATGCCCTTTATCAGGTTGAGAAAGTTCCTCTCTGCCAGTTTGAAAGGATTTATGTACCCTAGAAAAGCCATGTTTTAAGCCTAAACGATCTTGTGGGAGCAACGGTTTCTTCTAATCCCTATTCAGTCGTGTATGTTGGAAACTTTAATAAGATTATCTTCACAGAGATGTGACTCACCCAATTGTGGGTATTAGCCTTGGATTAGAGAGAGATGTGACTCCACTCATTCCACGTGGGTTTTGGTTACTTTACTGGAGTCCTTTAAAAGAGGAAGCATTTTGGAGAAAGCTTCAAAGCAACATAGCCATGAGAAACAGAGGGTCCACCAGCCAGTGACCTTTGGAGATGAAGAAGGAAAATACCTCCCAGCAAGCTTCATGAATAAGAAGCCAGAGGAGAAAGCGAGCAGCCTTCGCCATGTGCCCTTCAGCCAGGAGAGAAACCCTGAACTTCATTGGCCTTTTTGAACCAATGTATCTTTCCCTGGCTGTCTTAGATTGGACATTTCTGTAAATTTGCTTTAATTGGGACTTTTCCACGGCCTAAAACTGTTAACTTGTCACTTGTTAAATTCCACTTTTTAAAAGCCATTCTGTTTCTGGCATATTGCATTCTAGCAGCTAGCAGACTAGAACACTTTATTCCTAGTTTTCTGAGTGTTTTTATCATGAAAGGTTATTAGATTTTGTCAGATTTGGTTTTGTATCAATTGGGATGATCATTTGTTTTTTTTCCCTCCGTTGTCTTAATGTGGTAAATTATATTGACTGTATTTTTATGTTGAGCCACCCTCGCATTCCTGAGGTAAATCCCACTTCGTCATGATGTATAACCTCTTAAACTTGGTGTTAGATTCAGTTTGCTAGCATTTTGTTGAGGGTATTTTACATCTATATTCAAAAGGGATATTGGCCTGTAATTTTCTTTCCGTGTGATTTTTAAATTTTTGTTTTTATTAACGCACTGTTACTGAGATAGGGCTGCTGCAGCCACACAGCGTGCAGCCCGTCCAGAGCTCCTTGTGATGCTCCGCCGTGCTCTGCCGCAGAGTGACCCGCCCACAGAGAGAGTCCAGGTGTGCTCCGCCCTTCTCATGTGTTTGGAAGAGTTTGAGAAAGACTGCTGTTAAGTCTTCTTTAAACGCTTGTTGTAATTAACCAGTGAAGCCATCTGGTTGTGGATGTTTGTTGGGAGTTTTTGATTACTGATTCAAACTCTTTGCTTTTAGGTCTGTTGAAGTTTTCCATTTCTTTTTCAGTCAGTTCAGGTAACTTGTGCATTTCTAGGAATTTTCCCATTTCATATAAGTTATTTAATTTGTTAACATACAACTGTTCATACTGTTCTCTCATGGTCCTTTTTATTTCTGTGAGGTTAGTAGTACTGTCCTCACTTTATTTCTAACTTTAGTTATTTGTATCTTTTCTCTTTTTCTTGGTCCGTCTAGCTAAAGGGTTATCAATTTTATCTATCTTTTCAAATAACCAACTTTTGGGTCATTGGCTCTCTCCGTTGTTTTACTATTCAGTATCTCATTTATCCCTGCTCTAACGTTTATTTCCTTCCTTCTACTAGCTTTGAGTTTAGTTTTCTCTTCTTTTTCTAGTTCCTTAAGGTGTAAATTTAAGTTATTGATTTGAAATATTTCTTCTTTTTTAATGTAGGCATTTACAGTTGTAAGTGCACTGCCTTCTCTGCATCTCAGGTTTTAGTATATTGTGCTTTTGTTTTCATTTATCTCTAAATATTTTCTAATTTCCCTAGTGATTTCTTCTCTGACATATTGGTTGTTCAGGAGTACATGGTATAATTCCCACATAGCTGGGAATTTTCCAGTTTCCTTTTGTTATTCGTTTCCACCTTTATTCCACTGTGGTCAGGGAAGATACTTGGTATGATTCCGAAGTCTTTTAAAGTCCATGAAGACTTGTTTTGTGGCCTGACACGTGGCCCACTGATCCCCGTGTCCTTGAGGACTCTCTGTCCTGCTCCTGTTGACCAGAATGTCCCGTGCATGTCTGTGAGGCTTCGTTGGTTCTACCACATTGTCCAAAGTCCTCTGTTTCCTTCTAGATCTTCTGTCTCCATGTCCTGACCATTATCGAAAGTATTTTATTTAAGTCTTTATTATCATAAACTCTTTTTCTCCTTTCAGTTCTGTCCGTTTACCTCATATTTTTTGTTCCTTGTTGTTAGGTGCATATATATTTATAATTATTATATCTTCTTGATTAATAGGCCCTTTTATCAATATATAATGTCCTTATTTGTCTCTTGTGAAACTTTTTAACTGAAAGTGTGTTTTATCTGATATTCTATGGCTCCCCTGCTCTCCTCGGCTGCTATTTACATGGGATATTTTTTCCATTCTTCTTTTGGACCTAAAGTGAGTAGTTAGTTAGATCATGGTTTTTTACCCATATTCCAATCTCTGCCTTTTGATTGGAGAGTTTAATCGATTTACATTTAAGATAATTACTGATAATGCAGGAAAACTTATACCATTTTCTATTTGTTCTTTATATATCTTAAACCTTTTTTGTCCCTCATTTCCTCCATTACTACCTTCTTTTGTGTTAGTTGATATTTTATAGTGAACCATTAATTCCCTTCTCATTCCTTTATTTTAGATACTTGTATTTTATAAATTTTTTTAAATATTATATTTATTTATTTATTTTTTGGTTGCATGGCCCGGGAATCGAACCTGGATCTCCCGCATGAAAGGCAGGCGTTCTAACCACTAAACTACCTGAATATTTGTAACATATATTTTTAAGATGTTTTATTTGTGATTATCATTTAACATCATTAATTTATAGCAATATAGTTTGAATTGATGCCAACTTAATTTCAATTCAGCTTGAGAGTGTGTAAGTTGTTTAATTACTAATTCACATTTTAAATTGTTATAGGTCGTTGGGTACAAGCGTAGTTCAGTGGTAGAATTCCCGCCTGCCATGAGGGAGACTCAGCTTCGATTCCCAGCCCATGCACTTCCCAAAAACAAACAAACAAATGAAAAAACAAACAGAAGCAAAAATTCAGCAAATGATGCTGCAATGAAGGTATACTCCCATGGAAAAAGAATGAAATGTGACCCCCGCACTATAGCATACAAAGAAAAAAAATTATCATAGGTAAAGTCAGGTGATCCATTTCTGTTATGGCAGTTTGGGAATGTCTTAATTTTACCACAACATTTGAAGGATAGTTTGTTGGTTATAGAATACTCTGTTTATAGGATTTTTTTTCATTCAACACCCTGAATATGCCATTCTTCTGTCTCCTGATGTTCTAGTCTGCTAGCTGCCACAATGCAGTATACCAGAAACAGAATGGCTTTTAAAAAGGGGAATTTAATAGATTGCTGGTTTACAGTTCCAAGGCTGAGAAAATGTCCCAGTTACAACAAGTCTCTAGAAATGTCCAATCAAAGGCATCCAGGGATAGATACCTTGGTTCAAGAAGGCCGATGAAGTTCAGGGTTTCTCTCTCAAGTGAGAAGGCACATGGCAAACATGGCAGCGCCTACTGGCTTTCTCATGGCTCTACCAAAAGGGACTCTCTCCAAAATGTTTCCTCTTTTAAAGGATTCCAGTAAGCAACTCCACCTTCAGTGGGTGGAGACACACCTCCATGGAAACCATCTAATCAAAAGTTACCACCCACAATTGGGTGGGTCACATCTTCATGGAAACAATCAAAATGCTCCCACCCAGCAATGTTGAATGAGGATTAAAGGGCATGGCTTTCCTGGGGTCCACCATAGATTCAGACGGGCACATCTGACCAGCATTGTTTCTAGTGGAAAGGCAGCTGCAAATCGTACTGATGTATGTGATGACTTGTTTTTCTCTTGTTGTTTCCAAGATTTTTTCTATATCTTTCAGTGGCTTTATTATGATGTGTCTAAGTCTGAATCTCTTTGGTTTGTCCTTCTTGGGATTCATTGAGCTTCTGAGGTGTGGAGATTAAAGTTTATCTTTAATTTGAAGATTTATAGCCATGATTTTTTTATCTACTTTCTGCCTCTTTCTTTCTCTCCTTCCGGGATCCCATTACACAGTTGCATACTCAGGGTTGTCCGAGGGGCTAGTCTCTTCCCACCCCCACCCCCGTGTTCTTAATTTTTCTCTGATCTTCGTTGGCTAGTTTTTATTGTTGGTGTTCTAGTTCCTGATTGCTTTTGTTCTGCCATATCATATCTGTTATCAAGCTCATCTCATGAATTTTCCATTTTAGTAATTGTAGTTTTCAACCCCCAAACTGCAATTTGGTTCTTCTCTGTAGTTTCTGTTTCTTCATTGACATTCTGTATTTGCTGAGTCCTTGATGTCTGTGCTCACCCCAGCCTCTGAGCCCTCGCAGAGACAATGTCTCTTGACTGCTTTTTGCCCTGGGTATAGGCCACATTTTTCTTTTGTGTGTGTGTGTGTCTTATGTTATTTTGGTGAAAATTTGATATTTTAGATCATTTATTTTAGAAATTTTGTATTCCGATTTCACCTGAGGGTTGTCACTGATTTTGTTCGCTCATTTAATTTAATTTTTGTAACTGGTGTTAATCTGCTGAATCTCTCTCCCTTGTGGCGTTTTTACAAACGAATCTCAGAGGTCTGTCATATCATGTTGACCAAAATGCTTAGGAGGCTCATTTCTTTAAGTGTGAAGACAGCAGCTGTCACCTCTCCATTTTCATTCCGGAAGACTGTGCGCAATGCTGGCTTCTCTGTCTTGCAGGGAACCTGAGGACCCTGAAAGCTCTGAGCCTAAGACACTGCCCCCTGGAATTCCCTCCTCAGCTCATCGTGCGCAAGGGGCTGGCCTCCATCCTCGCCTTTCTGCGCATCTGCACAGTCGAGTGCTCCTTCCCCAGGGACTCGGCTTCTCAAGGTTTGTCAGCCAGACCACATTGAGGCCAAGCTGTGCACATTGTAAAGGGAACCCCAGGGGACCTGTCCTCTCCTGTTCACGTGCCCTGCCGAGCCCACGAAACACTGCTCACATGCAGCCTCGTGCCGCCTCAGTCATCTGCCTTGCTTTTCCTTGACCCTGTTCTTGGGTTTACATTCTCAGCGCCCATTATAAAACCCGTCCAGACTAGAATTTTGATAGAAGTTCTTTGGGATAACTAAAATGAAATAGTCATCGCCATTGCGACAGCTTTGGAAACTGCTGTAAGAATTTTCTGGTACTCTGTTAGGTGTTACTTAAAAATAAACACAATGGGGCGGTGCAATGGTGGCTCAGTGGCAGAATTCTGCCTGCCACGCCAGAGACCTGGTTTTGATTCCCAGTGCCTGCCCAAGCAAAAAAAAATATTAATAATAAAAACACAGTAAAATGTCTCTTATTCATGGCTAGGTATAAATAATTATTATAAAGATGGCCCTTATAAATATGTTTTGTCTAGTCACTTTTTTGGTGGGTACTCACTAAACAGTGTCATTTTTTCAACATATTAACCGTCCAGTCAAATATTTTCAAATTCTTATGAAATGCTCGCATAGTCACTCTAGTTAAACGCAGAAGAAAGAAACTAAAATAGGTGTTCTAGTCTGCTAGCTGCCAGAAAGCAATATACCAGAAACAGAATGGCTTTTAAAAAGGGGAATTTAATAAGTTGTTAGTTTACAGTTCTAAGTTTGTTGTTAGTCTACAGTTCTAAAATATCCCAAATAAAACAAGTCTAAAGAAATGTCCAATCTTAGGCATTCAGGGAAAGATACCTTGACTCAAGAAGACTGAAGAAGTTCAGGGTTTCTCTCTCCAGTGAGAAGGCACATGGTGAACACAGTCAGGGTTTCTCTCTCAGCTGGAAGGGCACATGGTGAACACAGCATCATCTGCTAGCTTTCTCTCCTGGCTTCCCTTCACGAAGCTCCCCGGGAGGTGTTTTCCTTCCTCATTTCCAAAGGTCGCTGCCTGATGGACTCTCTGCTTCGTGGTGCTGTATCATTCTGCTCTGCTCTCTCCGAATCTCTCCAATTCTCCCACTTTCTCCAAAATGTTTCCTCTTTTATAAGATTCCGATAAACTAATCAAGACCCATCCAAATGGATGGAGACACGTCTCCACCTAATCCAGCTTAACAACCACTCATGATTAAATCACATCTCCAGGGAGATGATCTGATTACAGTTTCAAACATACAGTATTGAATAGGGATTAGAAGAAACGGCTGCCTTTAAAAATGGATTAGGATTAAAACATGGCTTTTCTAGGGTACATACATCCTTTCAAACCACACAATAGGGATAAAAGGGAATCGTAACTCTAACAAGAAATTCTGAAATATTCTGAATACTCTGAAATACTAGCTTCAGAATTTCTAAACTTTTACAATTTAAGACATAGCTTCTATACTTAAGAAAATTAATGTGAATCAAGCTCATCTAGTGAATTCTTCATTTTAGCAATTGTAGTTTTAAACTCCAGAATTGCTATTTGGTTCTTTTTTATAGACTGGAAACAATGTCAGGATGCTATATGTATGATATAGTGAAACTGTGATTAGGTCTCTCTCAATAAGTTACAATTCTGCACTTTTGACCCAGAGGGCCCATATTAGAAATATTTTTAATTATCAAGAGTAAAGAGTTGGACCCAGTTTTCGTTGCTAAAGCTGACGAAATGCAGCATACTAGAAATGGCTTGGCTTTTACAATGAGAGTATATTAACTTACAAGCTTAACTTCTGCGGCTGTGAAGATGTCCACCTCAGGCCTCAGCAGAAAGAGCAGAGAGGTTCTCCCCAGCGACCGGTGTCCGGTGATGTGGGCCCTCTCCATGTGGCACGTGACCGTGACTGCTGGTCTCTCCGGGGTTTCATGCTGCTTCCAGGTCTGGCTTTAGTGGCTTCCTCTCCATTTCCACGTGTCCTCTCAGCTTCTCTCTGTCCTTTATTCTCTTATAAAGGACTCCAGTAAGAGCATTAAGACCTATTCTGAATGAGGAGGGGTCACATCTCAAGATCCTTCTCACCATGGGTCCACACCCACGGAAATAGATTAGCTTTAGGAACATGATCCTTTCTGGGTCCATAAGTCTTCAAACCATCACACTGTACCCTCTGGACCCCAAAAAGCCATGTTCTTTCTGTATGCAAAATGCATCCTTTGCATCACAATATCAGAAAAGCCTTAAATCATTTCAGTAACAATAAGAAGTGCAAAGTTTCATCAAAATCAGTTGCAGGTATGGTCTGTCCTAAGGCAGAATACCCTCAAGCTGTGGCCCTGTGTTACCTAGAGAACAAGTTATCTGCTTCTAGTATACAAAGGAGAGGTAGGCATAGGGCAAATCATAGGGAGGAAATAGAAACAAAACAGGAGTCACTGGTCCCAAATAGTGCCAGAAACCTGTGGGATGAACTCCATTAGATTTCAGGGACTGAGCCTCATCTATAGAATGACGTTTGTCTTCAGGGCTTCCCAGGGTCTCACACATGTGGCCATGCTCTCCCGAAACAGACATTGGGGTGAAGGCTCCAATGTCTCTAAAGCATTGGGGTGATGGCCAGGCTCCCTCCACAATCTCTGCCTCTGAGCAGTGGATGGTGGCCAGACGGTCCCCAGTCCCTGGAGGATGTGCTCCACCCTCTCTGAAGCCTAGGGCAGCAGCACTGTTCCAGAACAACCAGGCATAAGGCTCACCCTCTCCACACCCTGGGGCACACTTATCCTTTCCACACATGTGGGTGGGTCTGTTCTTTTCACCTGAGAAGATGTCTTTCGTCCAGACCTCTGCTTCCTGGTTCTGTTCTTGAAGACATTTCCCTTTCAATGCATCCCTTTTAGTCCAGGCTGGCAGTGGTTCCGTTCATACAAATCTCACAAAAGACTTGTTGGTTTCTCATGCAGTACATAGGGGTCCCAATCATCAGACAATAGGACTTTGCAGAATTCTTTCTGGATTGCTGCATTTCCAATCCTGACTTATACTGAAATGGTTGGCTGGTTCTGCATTTGGTTAAATCTTCACATGGGGCTCTATTCTCTGGGGACTCACTTTACAGAAGCTCAGAATTTTCCAAACCATCAGTTTACTGGTTTCTTCATATCCAAGAGTTCAGTTTTCAGCTTATCCCTTTGCTCTCACATTTTATTATAAAATGAAAGGAGAAGCCAGTCTGCATTTTCCACATTTAGTTTGGAAATATCCAAGCTTATCACTTCTGTCTTCCATCTAACATCAGAACTCATTTGCCAAATTATCTGCCAGTTTAATACAAGGGTTGCCTTCCTTCTGGTTTGACAATAACATATTCCTCATTTCTGTCTAAGCCTCATCAGAAATACTTTAGCATCCATATTTCCATGAAGTCTCTTCAAAGCAATCCAGGCCTTTTCTATCAAGTATCACAATTCTTCCAGAATCTTCCCCATATCTAGCTGTTCCAGTATTTTTACTGTTTACATTCTCAGCACCCAACTCTCCTGGTACCAGAATCTGTATTAGTCAGTATTCTTTAGAGTAGCAGAACCGACTGGCGATATCTGTAAATATCATGAGATCTTATAAAAGTGTCTCACACAACTGTGGGGATACACGAACCCAAATTCTGGAGGGCAGGCTGCAAGCTGTGGACTCCGATGATGGTTTTTGACAAATCCCTCAGGAGAAGCTGCCCATGTACACATGCAAAAGAATTACTCCAAAATGGCAAAGTTTCTGTAGAAAGGTCAGGTCCTTTCAAACAGTTTTCAGGCAGCCTTGAAGTGTAATTGTTGGCATGTTTATAACAGCGTGGTGTGGCACAGGTGAGAGTTCAGCCTTTTTTCATACTGTTTTACTTTTCTTTGGCTACTCAAGCAAATACCTTGCAGTGGGTTGGCTTAAAGAATGAGAATTTATTAGCTCATGGTTTTGACTGGAAACGTCCAAACCAGGGTATCATCAAGGTGACACTTCCCCAAAGGCTGTGGCGTTCTGGGGCTGGTTGCGTGCAGTCCTGGGCCGTGGGCACTGCACGTGGTGGCCTCTCCCTTCTCTTCCAGGGCCTGTGGGCCGTCAGCTTCTTGCTTCCTGTGGCTTTCTCTCTCTGTCTACATTTCGTTCTGCTCATATAGGACTCTAGTTATGGGGTTAAGACCCATCCTGAATGAGGTGGGCCCCACCTTAGCTGAAGGAACCTCATCAAAAGTCCTGCTTGCAGTGGGTTCAGCCCACAGGTGTGGGTTACCTTCTGGGGTGCACACCACTTCAAACCACCATACGGATATCAGCCATTGGTATGAGGATTAACATAAAGTGTGAGTGCTCAGGGCCTGGGGGGCAGCTCATCGCCCCCCTCCCCCCAGGCCTCTCTGTAAATGGGATCACTGGGTTGCACTTAAGTCTTTCCTTGGAGGAAGGGCATCTAAGTACGGTATGCCAAAGCCTGCGAGAGCATGCAGTATACTAAAACAGTATTTTACTCCACTAGAGATTTCACCAGTTAAGATGAACAGAAATGAGCTTCCAAAGCCCTCAGTGGATTCATCCAAAGCATGTGCCTCTAATGAAGAAGCAGTTCATTCTCAGGACCCCAAGGAGACCAAGTTAAAAGAACTGGCAGCCTTTCTCCCGACCGTTGAAAAACTGGACTTAAGTGGACTCAGAAAATCCAGCGATCCTCCAGAGGACTGGCCCAGTGAAGAGGAAATAAAGCGCTTTTGGAAGCTGAGGCAGGAAATTGTTGAGAATGAAAAAGCAGAGGTTCTTGAAAATCAGCTCTTACCTGTTGAATTGCCTCCAAATCTCAAGGCAGCGTTGGAAAATAAGAAGAAAAGCAATCCAAAGCCAAGAAACATTTTCAGGTAAAATTTGAAAGCAAAAGTACGTTTTTCATGATCATGAAAAAGCTTTAATGTTGTTTTGCAATCATCTTTTGAAACACTGGGTGGATGTGTGCCATGCCCTCATTTATGGGGGGTGGATGCCAGCTGTGCTTTAGGGTGATGGTCCCTACAACAGCTGTGCGTTTAGGGTGACGGTCCCTGCGACAGCTGTGCGTTCAGGGTGACGGTCC
>PVIY010055290.1:0-13808 GCA_004026745.1 Myrmecophaga tridactyla | reverse complement strand
TTAACCCTCTCCCCCCCACAAATAGGTGCATCCACACAGCTATATCCTCCCTGGCCCCTGGGTGCCCACGTTCACAAGTATGAGCTTAACATCCCCAACCTGTGCCTATATTTGCCCTGAAACAAATCATCACACTGAGTGTCCTGCAAAGTACCCTGCTCCCTGATGCACATCCATCCTGCAAACATAAGGCCTTAGACTACTGAAAGAAATCAACTCCCAAAGTAAATTAATCAAGATATTTACATGCCACAAAACAGGAGATGATCACTAAGCATATCAAAATGCAAACAAAGTCCTGCCTAATGACTAAATTAAAATACCAGAGGAGACACAGAATTGGAACAACTGATCAAAGATGTTCTTATAATTCTACTTCACAAAATAAGTGGGATGGGAAATGACATAAAGGAGATCAAGAAGATAGGAGAAGAGCATAAAGAAGAATTTGAAAGAATAAATAGAAAAATACCAGGTATTATGGAGATTAAAGACTCTGCTGACTAAATAGAAAACATACTAGAAGCACACAACACCATTTTGAAGAGGCAGAAGAAAGAATATGTGCTACAGAGGACAGGATAACTGACTTCAAAGACTCAAAACAGCAAATGGCAAAAAAGATGGAAAATTTTGAATAGGATCTCAGGGAAGTGATAGACAAAACAAAGCACACAAATATAAGAATCATTGGTGTTCCAGAAGAAGAGAGGAGTAGAGGGCTAGGAAGAGTAGTTGAGGATATAATAGGGGAAAATATCCCAGCCCTTATAAAGGACATAAATATACAAGTCAAAGAACTCCAAACAGATTAAATCCAAATAGGCCTTTCCCAAGACACATACAAATCAGTCTGTCAAATGTTGAAGAGAGGCAGAAAATCCTGAAAGTGGCAAAAGGAAAAAAAGAAACAAAAAAACAGAAAACTACTACATACAAGGGAAACCAAATAACACTGAGTTCAGACTTTACAACTAGCACTATGGAGGTGAGAAGGCAGTGGTATAATATATTCAAGATCCTGAAAGAGAAAGACTTCCAGCCAAGAATTCTGTACCCAGCCAAATTGCCCTTCAAAGCTGTGGGGGACATTAAAATTTTCAGAGACAGGGAAGTCCTGAAAGAATTTGTCAACAAGAGACCAGCCCTACAAGAAATACTAAAAGGAGTTCTACTGGCTGGAAAAAGAAAAAAAAAAGACAGGAAAGGGATATTTGGAAGAAGGCAAGAGTACCACTAAGGGCAATTTGAAGAATATGAAGAGAAAGAAGAAAAAGAATGTAGATTTGACAAATAAAATTAAAAAGAAAAGATGGTGGATACAAGAAATGCCTTTTCAGTAATAACTTTGTTAATGGACTAAACTTACCAATTAAAAGATACAGATTGGCAGAATGGATTAAGAAACAAAATCCAGCTATAGGCTGCTTATAAGAGACTCATCTTAGATACAAGGCTATATATACAGTGAAAGTGACAGAATAGAAAAAGATTTTCCACACAAGTTGTAACCAAAAGAAAGCAGGAGTAGCTATACTAACATTGGACAAAATAAACTTTAAATGTAAAGCCAGCACAAGAGACAAAGAAGGACACTACATACTAATTAGAGGGACAATTCGCCAAGAATATATGTGGCATAAATGTTTATGCTCCCAATCAAGGAGCACCAAACTACATGAGACAGACATTGGCAAAACTGAAGGGAGCAATAGATGTTGCAATAATAATAGTAAGAGACTTCAATACATGACTCTCCTCTATACATAGAACAACCAAACAGAAGTTCAATAAGGAAATAGAGAAGTTAAATAACTTGATAAATGAATTAGACATAACAGACATGTATAGATCATTGCACCCCAAAACACATGAATATGCATTCTTCTCTAGTGTTCATGGAACATTCTTCAGGATAGATCATACTGGGGCACAAAACAGGTTTTTATAAATTTAAAAACATAGAAATTATTCAAAGCACTTTGTCTGATAACAATGGGTTGAAACTGGATGTCAATAGTCACCAAAGAATGAAAGCATTACAAATATATGGTGATTCAATAACACACTCTTAAACAATCAGTGGGTCAAAGAAGAAATTGCTAGTGAAATCACTAGCTATCTAGAGATGAAAGAAAATGACAATACAACTTGTCAGAACTTGTGGGATGCAGCAAATACTGTGTTGAGAGGGAAATTTACTGCATTATATATTAAGAAACAAGAAAGAGCAAAAATTCAGGACTTAACAGCATACCTGGAAGAACTTGAGAAAGAACAGCAAACTAATCCAAAGGAAATAGAAGAAGAGAAATGACAAAGATTAAAGCAGAGATAAATGAATGGGAGAAAAAAAGAACAGTAGAAAGAATCAATAAAACCAAAAGTTGGTTCTTTCACAAAATCAATAAAATTGATGGGTCACTAGCAAGACTGACAAAGAAAAAAAGAGAAAGGATGCAAATAAACAAAATCAGAAATGAGAAGAGATGCGTTATCATAGATGCTGAAGAAATAAAATAAATCATAGGAAGATACTAATATGAACAACTATATGCCAACAAAGTAGATGACTTAGATGAAATGGAAAAATACCTGGAAACACACAAACAAGCTACACTGATTCAGGAAGAAATGGAAGATCTCAACAAACCAATCACAAGCAAACAGATTTAGTCAGTCATCAAAAATCTTCCAACAAAGAAAAGCCCAAGGCAAGATGGTTTCACAGGAGAATTTTATTAAACGTTCCAAAAAGAGCTAACACCAATCCTGCTCAAACTTCTCCAAAAAATTGAAGAAAAAGGAACTCTACCTAACTCATTTTAGGAAGCTAATATCATTTTTAATACAAAAACTGGGTAAAGATGCTATAAGAAAGGAAAGCTACAGACCAGTCTCCCTAATGAACATAAGTGCAAAAATTCTCAATAAAATATTAACAAATCGAATCCAACAACACATTAAAAGAATTACACACCATGAACAAGTGGGGTTTGTATCTGGAATGCAAGGATGGTTCAATGCAAGAAAAGCAAATATGGTAATACAACACATTAACAAATTGAAAGGAAAAAATCATACGATTATCTCAGTTAATGCTGAAAAAGCATTTACACAAAATTTTTCTGATAAAAACACTCCAAAAGATAGGAATCAAAGGTAACTACCGCAATATGATAAAGGGAATATATGAAAAACTGATAACAAACATCGTACTCAATGAAAAGAGACTGAAAGCTTTCCCCCTAAGATCAGGAACAAGACAAGGATGCCCACTGTCACCACTATTATTCAACATAGTGTTGGAAGTTCTAGCTAGAGCAATCAGGCAGGATAAAGAAATAAAAAGAGTCCAAATTGGAAAGGAATAAGTAAAGCTCATTATTTGCAGATGATATGATATTTTACTTGGAAGATCTGAAGAAAACTACAGGAAAGTTACTTGAGCTAATAAACAAATTCAGCAAGCTGGCAGGATATAAAATTAACATGCAAAAATCAGTAACATTTCTATACACAAGCAATGAGCTAGCTGAGGAGTCAGTTAAGGGAGAACTCCATTCAAAATAGCAACTAAAAGAATCAAATTAAGTAAGGACGTAAAGACTTGTACACAGAAAACTACCTAACATTGCTAAAAGAAATCAAAGGAGATCTAAATAGGGAGAAAGACATTCCCTGCTCATGGATAGGAAGGCTAAATATAATTAAAATGTCAATTCTCCCCAATTTGCTGAACAGATTGAACACAATACCAATCAAAATTCCAACACCTACTTTAAAGATTTGGAAATGCTATCAAATTCATCTGGAAGGGAAAGAGACCCCAAATAGCTAAAAGCATCCTTTAAAAGATAATGAAGTGGGAGGAATAACACTCCCTGACTTTGAAACCTATTATAAATTCATAGTGGTCAAAACAGCATAGTACTGGCACAAGGATAGAAGTATTGACCAATGGAATTGAATTGAGAGTGCAAAAATGAGCCACCAAATCTATGACCAACTGATTTTTGGTCAAATCCTCTGAACTGTGACAAAATAGTCTTTTCAATAATTGGACATGGAAGAACTGGATATCAATACCCAAATGAATGAAAGAGAACCGCTATCTTACACCCTACACAAGAATTAACTCAAAGTGGATCAAACACCTAAATGTAAGAACTAGCACCACAAAGCTTCTTGAAGAAAATGTAGGGAAACATCTTCAAGACCTAGTAATAGGTAATAGTTTCCTAAACTTTACAACCAAAGTGCAAGCAATAAAGAAAAAAATAGATAAATAGGAACTCCTCAAAATCAAATGCTTCTGCACCTCAAAAAACTTTGTCAAAAAGGTGAAAAGACAGCCAACTCAATGGGAAAAAATGTTTGGAATTCACATATCAAAATTTTGATTTCCTGTATATACAAAGAAATCATACAACTCAACAACAGAAGAACAAACAATCGAGTTATAAAATGGACTAAACATATGAATAGGCATTTTTCTGAAGAGCAAATACAGATGGCTCAAAAGTCATTTTCATTTTTATTGGCTATAAGGGAAAGGCAGATCAAAACCACAATGAGATACCACCTCACACCTATAAGAATGGCTGATATTAAACAAACAGGAAACTATAAATGCTGGATAGAATGTGGAGAAACTGGGACACTTATGCACTGCTGGTGGGAATGTACAATGGTACAATCACTATAGAAGACTGTTTTGTGGTTCCTTAGGAAACTGAATATCAAGTTGCCCTATGACTCAGCAATAGAAATACTTGGTATATACCCAGAAGAGCTGAAAGCAATGACACAAACAGACATCTGCACACCGATGTTCATAGCATTATTCACAATTGCCAAAAGATGGAAACAGACTAAATGCTCATCAATAGATAAGTGGATCAACAAAATGCAGTATATATATATACAATGTGTAGCAATAAGACAAAATAACATCCTGAAGCACATGACAAGATGGATGAGCCTTGAGGACATAATGCTCAGTGAAATTAGCCAGACACAAAAGGATAGATACTATATGATTCCACAGTTATGACCAGCATAGATATAATCAGAAGCTTGTAATACAGAATATAATGGACTTAGAGATACATAGAAGCTAGAGATGGGTAAACTGTTAGCTAGTGAGGTTGAACTCCGATGTAAAGGAATAGATAGGAGTGCAGGTGGTTTTCTAGTAGGTCTATAAGTAATATTACCATACTGAAAATGAGCAAGATTGAAAGGGGTTGTATAGACCCATGTGTCCCACTGAGCAACACTAGAAATATGAATTAGTTATTGCAAGAATTACTTAAAAGATATGATTCTTGTACTAAGAGTGTTTAAGTCCAGGGTACAGGGGGAAAACTGTCATTGCATGTAATGAGCTATGTTCAAAAGGGAACCATCAGCGCTACCACAGCAACAGCAGAGGTAAATAATGGAGGGAGATACAAGAGTTAAGAAGAGGTTTAGATTTCCTATTTGGCAAGGGTGTGTTTATTGGTTTTCTGTCTCTTGGGAACAATGAAATTACTTAAAGTTGACAGTGTTGATGGACTATGGTCTTTGGGCACTATGCATGATGCCCAATGAATACAGGTGGCTGAAGGATGCAGTGATGGGGAAGTAGATTGGTGAACGATGGTGTATACTTATGAACAAGGTTGTGCTGCTACAAAAAGGAACTATGTCGTGAGGCATGCAATGATGTGAATGATAATGTGGGACATTTAGTGAGACAAAATAAGCCAGAAATAAAAGAACAACAATGGTATTGTCACTTTTAGAAAATACTTATAAGAAAACAGGGGCCTAGATTGTAAACTTTTAGAGCAGACACATTAAGTCCAGAGTGGGGATTATTATTTCTGGGTTTTGAGAGGCTGTTTTATACATATAACCTGATATTTAGAGATAAGAACAAAGCTGAACAGGTTTGGGTTAAAGTAATTCAGAGCATAGGGGTAAGCAAGACAGTGTCTATATTTTAGAACCACACATACTCTTTGAGACCAATGGAAGAATGGTTTATTTGGTTTAGAACTGAAATTTTCTGTAGTGCATAATCTAATTCAACCTGTCTGTATAGCTCGTTTGAACAACTGAAACACAGGGAGCCCAGAATAAGAAAGAGGTCCTTTAAACCTGTATAGAGTATTGTAATGCCTGGACACATCCTAGAGTATATTAAGCAGATAATCAAAAAGTAATGACAAAGTCCCCTGAGGGATGGGAGACAGAATAAGGAACCATAAAACCTTACCATCAGGGAATCCCCTAATATTGTGTCAAACTTTAGGTACACCCAAATCAATAGGCCAACCCCTTGATCTTGAGGCTTACTCTTGTGAAGCATATGTAGATAGTGTAGAAGCTTAGACTACCTATAGTCATGCCTAAAAGTTACTTCTGGAGCATCTCTTTTGTTGCTCAGATGTGGCCTCGCTCTCTCTAAACCCAACTGTGCAAGTGAAATCATTGACCCCCTGCCACATGGGACATGACATCCAGGGGTGAAATTCTCCCTGGCAATGTGAGAGATGACTCTCAGGGATGAAATCAGCCCTGGCACTTTGGTATCAACAATTCCATCCTGACCAAAAGGCAGAAAAGAAATGTAGCTAATAAAGTATCAGTGGCAGAGGGAGTTCAAACAGAATCAAGAGGCTACTCTGGAGGTTGTTCTTATGCAAGCTTCAGTTAGACCTTACTACCTATCATAACCTGCCAACCCCCAACCAGGACCATTCCAACCAATCCTAAAGAACACCTAGAACAATATGTAAGATTCCATAAGGGTTCCATGCACTAGAGTAACTTTCCAGAAACCTATAACCTACAGATGTGTCCCTGGTCCAGATAAATCCTGAAACCTAGCCCAATGTCTCCAGAACATCAGATAATTCCAACTCCCTACCTTATATTAATGACAGACCCTACCAATATTAAAAATTTAGAATGGCCATAACGCAAACACCCCTAAAGAGAGGGATTGAAAAATCAAAGATGATAGTGGAGTTATATAGAGAAGATAGGATTTAAAAAATGAATATGGATGCTGAATCATTAAATTGATATCTCTTTTATTCTCCAGTATTTAAGAGCAGCTAGAAGTAAAAACCTAAAATTGTGATGTCAAACTCTGAAATATGTTCTACAACTAATTATGGTGCTGTGCTTTGAACTTTGTAGCTTTTTTGTATATATGTTATTTTTCACAAAAAAAGAAGGAAAAAATGTCGATTGTGATGATAGAAAGTATTTAAACCTTCTAGCCTCCTGTATTCTGGAGCACATAGGAGGAAAAATTTGAGAGCATTATATGGTAGTCCATGATGCATCCTGGGTCTGTCCTGTAACTAATTGTTGAAGAATACTTTGAAAACTATTACTTTTTTATTTCTCTGCTCTGTATATATGTTATAATATACAATAAAAAAGTTTTAAAAATTTATGATCGTTATTAAAAAGAGAATTTATTGAATAGTATATATAGCATGATCCCAATTTTGTATAAGCATACTAGCAAAAAAATACATGTGTGTGTGTGTGACTCTGTACATGTGTATTTTCATAGAACAGTTATCTTGGATTTTAAGATACCAAGTGGCTTGGTATTTTTTCTTTCAAAATGGTCTACTTACAAACAAATTTATTCTAATAAAACTTCAATTTTGAATTTGTAAAAATAAATAAGATGGTCTGTGACACTGAGTACAGATAAGAGGTAGCATAATCCAATCCAGAGTTTTATGAAGTGGAACAAAATATCAAACACAAGGACATGTTGTTTTTTTAAAAAATTACATGTTTAAAACAAAGCATTAAAAGGGATGATAACAACACTTTGTATAAGAGTATACAAAAAAATGGAACTGTCAAGCCCCATCCTCAAGAAAAGCAATGTTTATGAACTTTCATACTGCTAATTTGATAAAAGTAGGAATCGTGAGAGCAGTATTCATGAAACCTGCTAAAAACATAAGCCACTGATTATCTTGACTATCATTTTGGAGCACGCTTCTTCCCAAACCTGGATTTTTGCCGCTCCTGTGTTACACAGGGCCTGATACTTTGTATGAAGGTGAAAGAACACAAGGCATCTATAAATTTCAGTGGAAAAGTGCTGAATAACACCGGTGTCCACTATTACACCACTCTGGGTGTGATATTTATAAGAAACGTCTAGAGGACAAAAATGCGGCATGGAATTGGACAACCCCCTGTTGGTAACTTACATCCTGAAATGAGAGATCTGATTACCCTGATCATTATCTCTGCTGGCTGAGCAGAGCTCCCAAAGCTATTAGTGGTCATAAAATTACCCAGCTGTTTTTTAAATTCAACCATAGTATTTGACTCAGTGACCTCTTCGGTCAATGAATTTCACAGGTTGACTATATACATTCATAAGGTATTATTTACCTCAATTTGTTCTGAATTTACTACATCTTATTTTTATCAAGTATCTCATTGTCCTTATTCTATTATGAGACAAGGTTTTAAAAAAAGTGCCCTTTGTAATTTTGAAAGCTTCAATCAAGGACTTTTCTAAAATATACCAGATTTTAATATCTTCTCTTAGGAAAATGAAAAGTCAGAGTATTCCATTTAGTGTATTAATATTTTATTCTTACCATAATTTCCTATTACTTGGCTGTGAATTCAATTCTTATTGTACCTTATTATTCTATTACTTTCATATCATTAACAGCATAACTATGATGAACATGAATATACATTTTTTTCCAATAAGAAAATTCAGGTTTTTTAAAGTTGTGAAAACATTAAACTCTTACTGATACCATGTATTTTTCTTAATGGAAGTGTTCACCTCAACAAAATTAATATATTGGGAATATTCAAATTTCAGATAAAATGGACTAGTAGAGCATGATGTTCAAAGAGGGTATTTTTGGTGTTGCCTTTTAGAGCAAAATTTTTTCTGCTAGCTTGTTCAGGAGTAATCTAGACCCACCAAAATTAGAGGAATAGATAAATTGACCTTCCAGTCTTGTGATTCTAAGTCATTCAAATAAATTATCTGGAATTTTACCAAAAAGTTGCTGTTCATGAACGAGGCACATTTCCCACCACAATACTCAGAGACACTATTCAGTAGTCAGAGAAAAAATCGATGCATGAAAATTACAAGTTTTGCAAAATTCTGTTTTGTGATTATAAATATTACATTGAACTAAAATGAGTTAGTTTCAATTGTATGGCTAGGTATAATTTTCTTTTTCATAGTGCATACTTTCTAAGTAGAAAATACTTACAACTTCTGCTTATGTCATCATGTTCCTTCAAGACTTCTTCATTAATGTATTAGGGATGTATGGAGCCACTTTACAAATATGGTGGGACATGGTACATATGTACAAGTAAAACACAAGGCAACAAATGGGTACTCCCTCCTTATAGTTTAATCCCTAAGTTGTGGTTCAGGGAACATCTGCTTGATAAGAACACAACTTTCTGGATTTACTCAGGCCTACCAAATCAAAGTCTCTGGGTGATGGGACTTGGGAGCAGTCTCTTTAATTCCCTACCTGTGCTCATAACAATTCCAGTTAGGCTTCTTTTCAGTTTTGACTTTCTGTTGGGAAATCTCTTCCATACGTCTAACTTCAGCTATATACCAAATATCCTCTAAAATTATAGCCTGGAGTTCACTTTTTTTAAACTTTTTTATTGTATAGTATAACATATATACAAAGCAAAGAAATTTAAAAAAAGCAATAGTTTTCAAAGCATTCTTCAGCAAATAGTTACAGGACAGATCCCAGAGTTTGTCCTGGGCTACCATATGCCCAGTGAAATTCACTTTTAATCAGCACATGTCACCATCTGGTTTGTCAGAGAGATATGTCATACTCAAACTGCCTTTCCTCTCAAAACCCATGCCTTCCCTCTCAAAACCCACTTTCATCTAGTTTTCCTCATAGTGACTGGTCACACCATCCATTTAGATGCCAAAATCAACCTAGACCCCACCTTTTCCTGTGTAGTTAAATAAATCTTCTCATCCATTATTGGATTTCCTTTGGGTTATATATTTAGAAAATTCACTCATCTTGAGATCAGATAAGCTGTGCTTATTATTGAATGCTGGAGTATTATTTCATTATTGTGAATTATGGTTAGAGATCTAGGATGACATCATGAGGCCCAAAATGGGCCTATCAAGGAAGAAAACTGAGGCTTCTTTTACCAACATGCTACATAATTAATATCAATAGAGGCTGAATTTGGCACTCGGTGAACATATGAATTGCAAAACTTAAGAAGGAATCTATTTTAAAGAGCTATGGGAGTCCATAAGTGAAAATGAGATAATTAAAAATATGTATAAGTCTACAATGCACAAACTCCTCATGACGATTAATTTTTTTCTCACAGTCTTTGATTTCTGAAACTATTGGTTAATGTCTTTTAAAAATCTTTAAAATTTATCTTCATCTTACAGTTGAATTAGAATAAAGTTTCCTACAGATATTACGGTGGTTTGCAGTTACGTAACCCAGAATAGCATGTCCTTAAACTCAATCCATTCTTGTGGGTATGAATTCTCATAAATAGGACCTTTTGATGAGGTCACTTCAATTAAGATATGGCCCAGCTGAATCAAGATGGATCTTAATCCTAGTAATGAATGCTTTATAGGGAAGGCTACAAATAGAGAAAAGAGCAAGAGAGAAAACTAGAAGGTTTAAGTCAAAAGAACCTGGCCGAGAACCGAGAATCCAGGAAAGGTTGCCATGTGACAGAAAAGCCAAGGAATAGGAATGGCTGGTGTCCACTCTCTTCTGGAGAAGAGCATGACCTTGATGATGCCTCGACTTTGGATATCTTCTGGCCTCAAAACTGTGAGCCAATGCATTTCCATTGCTTAAGCCTACCCATCATATATGCTATTTGCTTTTACAACTAGGAAACTGAAACAGATATATTTTTACAAAGATAATTATACTATTCCAGAGGCCAAAATATGTCATTCTGAAAGCCCATGTTCATTCTGCTTTTCTGAAATACTGGTAGAAAGGGGATTCTTAAGAATTTATATTCCATTTAACAGTATTGCAAAGATCGCTCTCTTCTACTTTCTCAAATTAAACACTCTTATTGATTTAATAGTATTAATTACCAAGACATTTGTCTCAGAAGAAATTGTTGCATGTTGTGTTACCTCAATGTACATCTACAATTTTATTATTGGTACTTGTAGATGGGATTTCATTCTCAAAACAACACAAAGGCAGTTATTTTATCGTGAATTGACAGTTAAGGGAATATGTAATTCTGGTGTGTGTATAAACAGTTAAGTGGCCTAAAAAACAATAGAGTACTATTTGCCATTCTGTGAAGCTTGGATGAGAACTCCAAAAAAGGCTTTCATTATGTAACATTTTATACATACTTAATGACAATTTAGAACATAATGCATACTTGTGAGCCCACCAACCCACTAATGAAATAGAGCATCACCAATTGTGTGGCTTTGCTGTGTCTACAGTACCTTCATCCCTTCTGTTCTAGTTTGCTGGCTGCTGGAATGCAACACACCAGAGACAGATTGGCTTTTAATAAAAGGGGATTTATTTTGTTAGTTCCACTGAGGCTCTTTCTTATATGGAAGGCACAGGATGGTCTCTGTTGGTCTTCTCTCCAGGCCCCTGGGTTCCAACAACTTTTCCCGGGGTGACTTCTTTCTGCATCTCCAAAGGCCTGGGCTGAGCTGCAAGTGCTGAGATGAGGAATGCCAAGCTTCTTAGGCTGTGCTGCGTTGCGTTCTCTCATTTAAGCACCAGCCAATTAAGTCAAATGTCACTCATTGCAGCAGACACGCCTCCTAGCTGACAGCAGATGTAATTAGCAACAGATGAGGTTCACGTACCATTGGCTTAAGTCAGCAGGAACAAAACTAGGTATGCTCACCTGGCCAAGTTGACAACTGAATCTAACTAACACACCATCCTTTTGCCTTTCCAACATGAGTAACACACCTTGAGATTTGTATTTACTAATCTTTGCTTTTAAACAATAGTTTGATAATATATGTACATAATTCTAAAATATAAAGTCAATTGTGCTTGTTTTAGAGTCTTAGAAAAGGATGCCTTAACAAAGCATCACAGACAAGTCAGCTGACATAACAAGAAATTTCACAGTTCTGAAAGTTAGAAATCCAAATCAAGGTGTCAGTAGAGGTATGCTTCCTTTGAAGTCTATAGGATTCTGTCAGAGACTTTCCAATAATCTACAATAATCTCTGCTAGTCACATGGCTCTCTCTCTCTCTCTGTCTCTCTGTCTCTCTGTCTCTGTCTCTCTCTCTCTCTCTCTGTATCAGGTAACTTTGTCCAAATTTTCTCTCCTTATCAGTATGCTAATCATGTTGGATTAAGACTCACCTTAATCCAGCTTGTCCTAATCTTAACTATTAACATATTCAAATATCCTATTTTAAAATAAAGTCATGTTCATAAGATTGAGGGTTAGGACTTGAATTGGGGGTACAATTCAATCCACAACAAATATATTGTCTTCCTTAACTTGCTGTTGTCATTCAGCATGTTTTTAAAGTCCATCCACATGATTGCACAAAGCTATAGTTCATTTAATTTCACTGTGATCTAACATTCCATTGTGAGATTATTTCACACTTTATTGAGCCATTCTCCTTTTGATACATGTTTTGGGTTGTTATAATATCATACAAGTCTTGTGACACATAAATGCAAAGGTTCTCCATGCTACATAACTAGAAAGTGGATGGCTTGGATGTAAGGAGTGAGAACATTTGCCTTATACAAGTTTATTCAAAATTACTTTCCAGAAGGATTACACTCATTTATATTCCTCTTAGCAGCATATGAGATTTTTCATTAGTCCATACCCTCATCAAAACTTGCTGTGGAGTGGGTTGCTACACAGTGCATCATGAGAACATAGGTTCAGGAACAACAGAAACTTTCAGCAAATGACCGCTTCATTATTTGCACAGCAGAAAAGGTCCAAAAGAGCATGGTAAGCAATCCCACTGTGGCCAATCTCCCAGGGAGGACAAACTGCTTGAGCCAGTGTCAGTGATGGAAGCTCCACACACCCCACTTCACATCAGAGGGGACAAAACTGTGCTGCCAAGAGTAGGGTATTTATACAATCCAGGGAGAGGGATTCCCTGCCACTGAGATTTACTGAGTAGATAAGCATCTGGGACTCTTGTTACTGGCTTCCAGGTTCGAGATAAGGTCAGGCTTTGTTATTAAACCTAACATTTCCCCCAGGCTATGGAATGGAAGAAGACTGAAGAACTGTGCATAACAGAAAAGGTGGCAGAGGGGTAAGAGGCTAGGTGAGGGCTGGGAGATGGCTGTTGAGAATGTGCCTGTGACTTCAGTACTTGCTATTGCCAATTTTGATTTTTGTCAATCAATGAGTATAATACATAGAATATTTTAGTACAAATCATTAGTTCTCTGATTATAAGGAGGGTGAGTATATTTTCATATGTTGATTCACTAATTAGTTTCATAAATATCACCTATTTACATATCATTTGTCCATTTTTATATTGAATTGTCTTTATCTTATTGATTTTAAGAATTGTTTATATATTTTGTTTTAGTTTCCTAACTGCTACAACAAATGCCAAATAATAAGTTGGCTTAATTAACAGGAATTTATTGGCTTACAGTTTTGAGGTTGGAAGAAGTCCCAAATCCAGGCATCAGCAAAGTGATATTTTCTCCCTGGAGACTGTGGCATTCTGGGGCTGGCTCCCAACAGTCCTTGGCCCTT
>PVIY010055289.1:0-13808 GCA_004026745.1 Myrmecophaga tridactyla | reverse complement strand
TGGTCCCTTGCTTCTGTGCTCCTTGCTTTCAACCTTTATTTCTGTGGGGATTCCTCACATTACTTCTCCAGGGCTGGTTTTCATCTCTTGGCTTCCCTTGGTTTTCTCCAGGTTCTGCTTGCTTAACATCTCATGGCAACATCTGCTGGGCTCCAGGCATCACCAAACATCCGTGTCTCTGTTGTGTTGGCATCTTTGTGTGTGTGTGTACATATACCACAGCTTGTTTAGGGGGAAAGTGTTCATTCTTTCCCCATTGAGGATATTTGGGCTGATTCCATCTCTTGGCAATTGTAAATAATGCTGCTATAAACATTGGTGGGTAAATGTCCATCTGTGTCCTCACCCTCACGTCCTCTGAATATATACCTAGCAATGATATTGCTGGATCATATGGCAATTCTATACTTAGCTTCCTGAAGAACCACCAACTGCCTTCCACAGTGGTTGTACCATTTGACATTCCCACCAACAGTGGAAAAATGAGTCTCTTTCTCCACATCCTCTCCAGCACTTGTCATTTTCTGTTTTTTTGATAATGGCCATTCTGGTGGGTGTTAGATAATGTCTCGTTGTGGTTTTGATTTGCAATTCCCTAATTGCCGGTGAAGTTGAGCATCTCTTCATGTGCATTTTAGTCATTTGTATTTCCTCTTTTGAGAAGTGTCTGTTTATGCTTTTGCACATTTTTAATTGGGTTGTTTTTCTTTTTGTCGTTGAGTTGAACAATCTCTTTATATATTCTGGATACTAGACCCTTATCTGATATGTTATTTCTAAATATTGGCTCCCATTGTGTAGGTTGCCCTTTTACTTTCTTGGCAAAGTTCTTTGATGCACAAAAGTGCCTAATTTTGAAGAGATCCCATTTATCCTTTTCTTTCTTTAATGCTTGTGCTTTTGGTGTAAGATCTAGGAAACCGCCTTCTATTACAGGTTTATAAGATATTTCCATATATTTTCCACTAAAAGTTTTATGGTCTTAGATCTGTTAACGTCTTTGATCCATTTTGAGTTCATTTTTGTATAAGGTGTGAGATATGGATCCTCTTATGGCTCTCCAGTTCTCCAAGCACCGTTTATTGAAGAGAGTATTCTGTCCCAGGTGAGTTGGCTTGACTGCCTTATCAAAGATCAATTGTCCATGGATGAGAGGGTCTATATCTGAACAGTCTATTCGATTCCATTGATCAGTTTGTCTATCTTTATGCCAGTACCATGCTGTTTTTGACCACTGTACCTTCCTAATACACTTAGGAAGTGTTTTGTCAGGTAGTGTGAGACCTCCAACTTCATTTTTCTTTCTCAAGATATTTATAGCCATTCAGGGCACCCTACCTTCCAAATGAATTTGGCTATTGGCTTTTCTATTTCTGAAAAGTAAGTTTTTGGGATTTTTAACTGGTATTGCATTGAATCTATAGGTCAATTTAGGTAGAATTGACAACTTAACTATATTTAGTCTTCCAATCCATGAACACCGTATGCCCTTCCACTTATTCAGGTCTTCTGTGATTTCTTTTAGCAATTTCTTTTTAGTTTTCTTTGTATAGGCCTTTTTATCCTTAGTTAAATTTATTCCTAAATATTTTATTCTTTTGGTTGCAATTGTAAATAGAATTTTTTTCTTGATTTCCCCCTCAGATTGCTCATTACTAGTGTATAGAAAACATTACAGATTTTAGAGTGTTGATCTTGTAGCCTGCTGCTTTGCTTTACTCATTTATTAGCTGTAGTAGTTTTCTGTGGATTTTTCAAGGTTTTCTACATATAGTATCATATCATCTGCAAACAGTGAGAGTTTTACTTCTTCCTTTCCAATTTTTATGCCTGTATTTCTTTTTCTTGTCTAATTGCTCTGGTTAGAACTTCCAATACAGTGTTGAATAACAATGTTGACAGTGGACATCTTTGTATCATTCCTGATCTTAGGGGGGAAGCTTTCAGTCTTTCCCCATTGAGGATGATGTTAGCTGTGGACTTTTCATATATTCCCTTTATCACTTGGAGGAAGTTCCCTTCTATTCCTATCCTGTGAAGTGTTTTCACCAGGAAGGATGTTGGATTTTGTCAAATGCCTTCTCTGCATCAATCGAGATGATCATGTGGTTTTTCTGCTTTGATTTGTTGATATGATGTATTATATTAATTGATTTTCTTATGTTGAATCATCCTTGCATACCTGGGATAAATCCTACTTGGTCATGGTGTATAATTCTTTTAAAGTGCTGCTGGATTTGACTTGCAAGAAGTTTGTTGAGGATTTTTGCATCTATATTCATTACAGAGATTGGGTTGTAATTTTCTTTCCTGTAGTATCTTTGCATGGCTTTGCTATGAGGGCAATGTTGGCTTCATAGAATGAGGTAGGTAGCCCTCCCTTCTCTTCAATTTTTCTAAAGCATTTGAGCAGGATTGATAGTAATTCTTTCTTTAATGCTTGGTAGAATTCATATGGTCATATGATCATGGACTTTTCTTTTTTGGGAGCTTCTTAATTCAATTTTGTTACTTGTGATTGGTTTGTTGAGGTTGTCTATTTCTTCTCGAGTCAACGTTGGTTGTTCATGTCTTTCTAGGAAGTTGTCCATTTCATCTACATTGTCTAGTTTATTAGCATAAAGTTGTTCATAGTATCCTCTTATTACCTCCTTTACTTCTGTGGGGTCAGTGGTTATGTCTCCTGTTCCATTTCTGGTTTTATTTATTTGCATCCTCTCTCTTTTTCTTTTTGTCAATTTTGTTAAGGGTCCATGAATTTTTTTTCAGTTTTGATAAAATATCATTTTTATTTTTAAAAAATTCAGAGCTAATCCTGCTCCCAGCATTTATCATGGTGAAGCCATCCAGAAAATATGGGCCACTCCACACCCTGGAAGTTATGCTGAATAAATATTCCATCATGGTGAGCTGCATGTTATCTGCCATTGGAATAATGGAAAATGATGATGTAGAATAATGCAATGAGAAAGACTGTTGGTTGATATGTCGATGAATTTTAATGATTTTCTCAAAGAACTAACTTCTGGTTTTGTTGATTTTCTCAATTATTTTCACATTCTTAATTTCATTTATTTCTGCTCTAATCTTCATTATTTCTTTCCTTTTGCTTGCTTTGGGGTTAGTTTGCTGTTCTTTTTCTAGTTCTTCCAAGTGAACCGTTAATTCCCTGATTTTTGTTCTTTCTTTTTTTTGATATAGGCATTTAAGGCAATAAATTTCCCTCTTAGTATTGCCTTTGCTGCATCCCATAAATTTTGATATGTTGTGTTTTCATTTTCACTTGCCTTGAGATATTTACTGATTACTCTTGTAATTTCTTCCTTGACCCACTGGTTGTTTAAGAGCATGTTGTTGAGCCTCCATATATTTGTGAATTTGGGGGCCTTCTGTCTGTTATTGATTTCCAATTTTATTCCCTTATGATCTGAGGAAGTGTTTTGTATGACTTCAATCTTTTGAAATTTATTGAGACTTGCTTTGTTACCCAGCATATGGTCTATCCTTGAGAATGGTCCGTGAGCAAGCACTTGAGAAAAAAGTGTTTCTTGCTCTTGTGGGATGTAATATTCTATAAATGTCTGTCAAGTCTAGGTTGTTTATTGTATTATTCAAGTTCTCTGTTTCTTTATTGATCTTCTGTCTAGATGTTCTATCCATTGATGAGAGCGTGGAATTGAGGTCTCCAACTATTATGGTAAATGTGTCTATTTCTCTTTTCAGTGTTTACCTCATGTATTTTGTAGCTCTCTGTCTTGGTGCATAAATATTTATGATTTTTATGTCTTCTTGTTGAATTGTTCCTTTTATTAATACACAGTGTACTTCTTTGTCTCTTTTAATTGTTTTACATTTGAAGTCTAATTTGTTGGAAGTTAATATAGCTATTCCTGCTTTTTTCCGATTGTTGTTTGCATGATTTATCTTTTCCCATCCTTTTACTTTCAACCTATGTTTGTCCTTGGGTCCAAAATGCATCTCCTGTAGACAGTGTATAGATGGGTCCTGTTTTTTAATCCATTCTACCAGTCTATGTCTTTTGATTGGGAGTTTAATCTATTAACATTTAGTGTTATTACTGTAAGGGCATTAATTTCTTCTACGATTTTTCCTTTTGGATTTTATAAGTCATCTATTTTTTTTTTAACCTTTACTGATAATATTTATTTCTACACTTTTCTCCACACTGCTTTCTCTTGTCTTTTCTTATTTGCCTCTAGTGTTCTCTTTAGTATTTCTTGCAGAGCCAGTCTCTTGGTCACAAATTCTCAGTGATTGTTTTGTCTGAAAATGTTTTAAATTCCCCTCATCTTTGAAGGACAATTTTGATGGATATAGAATTCTTGGCTGGCAATTTTTCTCTTTTAGAATTTTAAATATATCATCCCACTGTCTTCTTGCCCCCATGGTTTCTGCTGAGAAATCTACAGATAATCTTATCGGTGTTCTCTTGAATGTAATGGATTGCTTTTCTCTTGCTGCTTTCAAAATTTACCTTTCACTTTTTTTTTTAATTTGCATATGGGCAGGAGGCACCAGGGATCGAACTCCAGACCTCCAGCATGGCAGGTCGGAGCTCTGCCTGCTGAGCCACAGAGCCGCCCTACCTTTCACTTTGAAATCTGACATTCTGATTAGTAAGTGTCTTGGACTACGTCTATTTAGATCTATTCTGTTTAGGGTATGCTGCACTTCTTGGATCTGTAATTTCAAGTCTTACATAAGAGTTGGGAAATTTTCAGTGATATTTTCCTCCATTGGTCTTTATCCTCTTTTTCCCTTCTCTTCTCCTTCTGGAACACCCACAACCCATATATTCATGCGCCTCATGTTGTCATTTAATTCCCTGAGTCCCTGCTCCTATTTTTCCACTCTTTTCACTATATTTTCTTTTGCTTGTTGGATTTCAGATGTCCCATCCATCAGTTCACTAATCCTATCTTCTGCCTCTTGAAATCTAACATTGTAAGTTTCCATTGTTCTTTTTTCATCTCTTCTACTGTGCGTTTCATTCTGATAAGTTCTGTGATTTCCAGACTTTCAATTTCTTCTTTTTGTTCATTCCTTGCCTTCTTCATGTCCTCCCTCAATTCATTGATTTGGTTTTTGATGAGGTTTTCCATTTCTGTTCATATATTCTGAATTAGTTGTTTCAGCTCCTGTATCTCATTTGAACTATTGGTTTGTTCCTTTGACTGGGCCATATCTTCAATTTTCCTGGTGTGATTTGTTATTTTTTTGCTGGTGTCTAGACATTTAATTACCTTAATTAGTTTATTCTGGAGATTGCTTTCACTTCTCTTACCTAGGGTTTTGTTGCTAGATGAGTTTGTTGTCTATCTGTTCTTTGACCTTCAGTTCAGCTTTTTCTGGGCCTCTAGCTTAAGTTTTGTTTAACAGAGGGTAATTTTTCAGTTCTTGTTTTCTTGTTTCTTGTCGTGCTTGTAAGGTGCCTTTTCCCTCCCCACCCTTAGGAGGGTCTACATAGGTATTACTGACACCAGCCGGGTTTTCCGGACTAAACTGGCCTCCTATCAGGGGGAAGGAGTCATCTACATCAGTTTTCCCTGAGGGTGAGACCCAGCAAGTTGAAAGACTTTCCTGTGAAGTCTCTGGGCTCTGTTTTTCTTATCCTGCCCAGTATGTGGCGCTTGTCTGCCTGCAGGTCCCACCAGCAAAAGATGTTGTGGCTCCTTTAACTTTGGAAGGCTCTCCCTGCTGGAGGCATGGTGGAGACAGAGGAGAGGTTGTAGGCTGGTTTTAATGGTTTCAAATTGCCAAGCCCTCGGGTCTGAGTTCCTTGAGAGAGGGATTCCACCTAAATTGGGCTTCACCCCTCCCCTGGGGAAGTCACAGGTGGGAGACAGCCCTGAAAGCAGTCTGTTTCTGCCTATGCCTGAGTTGCAGCCCGAGTAGTCCCACCACTGAATCCAGAGGCTGCCAAGTCTCCATAGAAACAGCCACGAAAACCCCCGTTTTGTCCCCTTTCCTCTTTTTCGGTTAGCCCAATAAGCGACTTCTGACTTGACCAGTTTCACGTGAGCTGGGGGCCTATTTTTAGTAATCAGAATTTGTTTGTTAATGCCACAATTGGCGCTTGGTTGGACTCAGTCCCTGCTACTGTTAGTCTCTTTCCTTTCCCTCTGAGAAGCCGACTATGGGGGAGTGGCGCCGGGCGCCGGCCGCTGCAGCTTGGGGAACTCACGGTTCCGGAGACTTGCAGTCGGTCTAGCTGCTCCAGACCTGGGCACGCTGTGTGTCTGGTCACTATCGTGGTTCCGGGAGCTGTTCTGTACTGTTTCTGGTTATCTAGTAGTTGTTCTGGAGGACGAACTAAAACGTGCACATTGCTAAGCCGCCATCTTGGCCCCTCCCCTCTTCTCTCCATTACATCTTGACTAACAAAGTGATATGTATTTAATGTGTAAGAATAACCTCAAGGATAACCTCTCGACTCTGTTTGGAATCTTTCAGCCACTGACATTTTATTTTGTCTTATTTCAGTCTTCCCCCTTTTGGTTGAGAAGCTTTTCTCAATCTCTTGATGCTGAGTCCCAGCTCATTCTAGGATTTCTGTCCCATGTTGCCAGGAAGGTCCACATCCCTGGGAGACATGTCCCATGTAGAGAGGGGGAAGGCAGTAAGTTTGCTTGTTGTGTTGGCTGGAGAGAGAGAGGCCACATCTGAGCAACAAAAGAGGTTGTTTTGGGTCCACCCCTTGACTTTTATTAATAAGGCTGCTATAAACATTCATGTATATATGTTTTCATTTCTTCTGGTTATATAGCTAGAATTAGAATTGCTGGGTCATATGGCAACTCTATATTTATTTTTTCATCATTTAGAATTATTCCTTTAGTAAAAAGCCCAGAGAGAAGTAGCCAAAGACCATGAATATTTTTAAGATCCTGATGCATATTGGCAAATAGCTTTCCAGAAGAATTTTAGCCATTTTAAATTTCTACCAGAAATATATTCATTCCTTATTTCATCACATATCACAAGCCATGGATGCTGTTATTTGTTTGTTTCTTTGACTTTGGTTAATTTGCTAAGCAAAGAGTGGTATACTGATTTCTGGTGAAGTTGAAGTGGAGTAATTTTCCATGTTTGTATTTTGATCATGTTACTCCTTTAAAATATATTTTGTCATGCCTTTTGCTTATTAAAGCCCTTGGAGACAGTGTTTTGTCTCATTTCAAGAGCTTTTTATATAACACTAACTAACTTTGTTAAATTCGCCAAAAATTGTTCCTAGTTTTTTTTTTTTTTTTAACATGGCTTATTTAAAAAAAAAATGCCTAGAGGAATATAACTAAGGAATCTGAAAACTAATTTCACTCTAATGTCATCCTGTGTTTGGGTTTCCTGGATTGCTCAAACAAATACCATGAAATGGGTCAGGTTAAATAATGGGAGTTTATTCATTCGTGATTTTGAAGGTATTCTAGTTTGCTAGCTGCCAGAATGCAAGATACCAGACACAGAATGGCTTTTTGAAAGGGGAATTTAATAAATTGGTAGTTTACAGTTCTAAGGCCAAGAAAATGTCCCAATTAAAGCAAGTCTATAGAAATGTCCAATCTAAGGTATCCAGGGAAAGATACCTTGGTTCAAGAAGGCCAGTGAAGTTCAGGGTTTCTTTCTCAAGTGGAAGGGCACATGGCAAACACAGACAGAATTTCTCTCTCATCTGGAAAGACACATGGTGAACACAGTCAGGGTTCCTCTCTCATCTGGAAGGGCACATGGTGAGCATGGCATCATCTGCTAGCTTCTTCTCCTGGCTTTCTGTTTCATGAAGCAATCCGGGAGGTATTTTCCTTTTTCATCTCCAAAGGTCACTGTCTGGTGGACTCTGCTTCTCGTGGCTATGTCATTCTGCTCTGCTCTCTCTGAATCCCTTATTCTCCAAAATGTTTCCTCTTTTATAGGACTTCAGAAACTAATCAAGACCCACCCAAATCAAGGGAGACACGCCTCCAGCTAATCCAGTTTAGCAACCACTCTTGATTAAATCTCATCTCCATGGAGATGATCTAATTACAGTTTCAAACATATAGTGCTGAATAGGGATTAGAAGAAGCGACTGCATTTACAAAATGGGATTAGGATTAAAACATGGCTTTTCTAGGGTACATCCATCATTTCAAACCAGCACAGAGGGGAAAAGTCCAAATCAAGGCTTCATAAAGGCAGCGCCTTCTCCCCAAGACTGTGGCATGAGGGGTTGGCTGCTGGCAAGTCTTGGTCTTTAGTTTGTCATGCGGTAAGACTCATGGCAGCATCTCCTGGTCTCTCCCTTCTCTTCCAGGTTACTGCTACTGGCAGATTATTTTGCTCCTTGTGCTCAAATGACCAATTTCTGAGATGCTGGATTTTCAAAGGAAAAGTCTATTGCTAGGCACAAAGCAGATCAGATGGCCTATGGGCCCCAAAATCCATCTAGGAGGTTCAAGGTTTTTATGGATAAACAAGGGGAGATGGAGTTGTTGCCATTAAAATCATAAGTATAAACAAAGGTGAGGTTAGTTGAGTTTCAGTGATTTCAGGTATTAATTTTTGGCTACTCTATAATTTAGAAATTAAAAAACATCTATTTAATGATTCAGTAATAATGATCATGTCTTAATTCTTAATACTTCAGTTACATTACCTAATTCAGTTGGGCCATCTCTCTTCAAGAGATCCTACTTACAATGGGTTCACACCCACAGGTCTGTATTGGATTGAAGAACATGTTTTTCTAGGGTGCCTATACCTTCAAACCACAAGACCTTGCTTATATGGGTGTCCATATACAGAACAGAACAACATGATTGTTAAAATAATTAGTGTATCACTAAAGTTACTAACATATATGCTAATGTGAAATTGGCCAAATTTTAAGATTCCCTTGGTGGTTTTAATTTATCCATTTCCCAGACTAGCATTGATGGAATTGTAAAACGTTAACTTCCATACAATTTGTCAAGTGTGAGCAAACAAAATCCTATGCAGACCTTTTAGCTAGCCTTTCTTTCCTTTAAGGAGTTTCCTTTAAAGGAAATCTATTTATTTATTACTTTTAAATAAAATAATTTTATTTAAAATTTTATTGATATTTTCTTAAGAAATTATTTAGGAGTTCAAGTTTAAATAGACTGTAAAGCCTTTCAAAATACCTGTCACTAAATTGTCTAATGTTAGGAAAATGAGCACGCTTGTTATTCTTTCATGAACTTCTTCTACTTTGAGGGATGAACGCTTCTGCTATTTTGAACAAAAGATAAGACCTTAAAACATTCAAGCCCTAAATTGAATGAATCAGTGGTGACATTCTGAGGACAAGAGAATTAGATAAGCATTTATTTACCACATGTACACATCCTCCAATGAAGGAAGCCTAGGAATTAGTAGACATTTCTACTGAAACGTTATACAATTCATATAACTCTCTACAGATGTTGGGATTTGAATCATGCCCCCCCAGATGGCATGGTCAGGGCCCACTCCTGGTCCTATGGGTGTGCATCATTTGCTTTTGTTTTTTCGGTGACCCCGGGAATCAAACCCGGGTCTCTGGCATGGAAGGCAAGCGTTCTACCACTGAACCACCTGTGCATCATTTGTAAATAGGCCCTTTGAAGATGCTATTAGTAAAGATATGTCCAAACTGAATGAGGCTGGGCTGAAGTTCATTTAAGAAAAAGGAACTGAACTCAGAGACAAAAGCCACTAGAGAACCCGAAGCTGGAACCGAACCCAGGAGAGAAAGGAGAAGACGCCATCGTGTGCATTGCTGTGGGAAGGAAAAGCCAAAGAACCCCAGAGATTGATGGCTGGCCAAAAGTTACTGACCCAGGAAGGAAGCAAGCTTTCTAGCCTCTAAACCATGTGCCAATAAAGTCCTATTGTTAAGCCAACCCATTGAAGGGTATTTGCGTTAGTGGTTAAGGAACTAAAACAACAGGTCAAAGTAATTATCAATCTATCAAGAAGTACTTATTGAATACTCGCTTATACCCAGATCTCACACTGATGCTGGAAAATATAAGAAGAGCTAGATAGAGCAGAGGAGGGGAAGCGAGAGATCAAGCTGGAACTTGCTGAGACAGCTCATAGTCTTTTATAACCTGCTAAAGAATATGAATTTTATCCCATAGCAACTGTCAGGCCATAAAAAAAACTTTTTTTGCAATGCCATAAATCAGTGAGCATCTGTAAAACACATAGACATATGTGGTGCTACCTTTGCCATATTTGCAGCACCATAAATCTAATTAAATAATTAAATGTCAGCATTTCTGCTTGAATTTTTTTTTTTTGAAATGTGTTTTAGAGAGATAACTCGGGTAGCAATGTAAAAACTGGTGTGTAAAGAGGAGATATGGATGGAGGGTGACCTGTTGGGAGATTGATTGTAATAAGCCAGGTGAGAAATGATGAAGGGCTGATGTTACAAGACTTCACGCTAAGCACGCCAGGGAACACAAAGAGGAACAAGACATGGCCCCGCCGTAGGGCTGAATGAATGAAAATGCCAAGCTCCAGCCTTGTTTACCCTAACGGAATGTCCCTGGAGACAGTCATGCAGAAAGATAGGAATAAGATAAAGCAGACTTTCATTAGAGTGCCCCTGAAGGTAAAGATTATAGAAAGCAATAATTCTGGCTTGATCTCTTCCATTTGACTTATGCCTTTCTATTATCAATGTATACACCCTGCTGTTTGCATTTTGACTAACCACATTTAAAAAAGGCAAGGGGACCCAAGCAGTCGGCAATTGTCCAGACTTGTTAGTGGATGTGATTTCAGTAACTAACTACTCGCTGACTCAGAGACAGGAGGAAAGCAAAAATCTCCTCTCCCAGTTCTGTGGCCAGCCAAGCGATTACAGGACAAAGTCTGCAGTGATGGGGTCCTTTTTTATATGGCCCATGTTTGCTCATTTGCTGTGTCATTCAATAATCTGAACTGTCTCATTCCAAATTTAAAGAAAGAAGTGAGTCATTCAAATCATTTCTGGGGCTTGGTATCCAGGATCAAGTGGCAAAATAAATAAATAAATAAAAACCAGCCTCCTCCTTCAGCCTTGGGCTCCATTACTCACCTTATCTCCTGTGTCAGCCAGAGTGAGCCCAAAACAAAGCTGCTGCTGCTGCTGCTGCTGCTGCACCTTCCCCCTTTCCTGTTGAGAAAAACAAATACCTGGCACAGAGATTCAACCCCAGAGTAGAAGAAGTATGGCATTTGGAATCAGACCTGGTTGAACTGTGCCTTTGTCGAGACTGGGCGACCTCTTGCACTTAAGGCTCTCAGGCTCCGTTTCTCCCCTGTAAAATAGTGGTTATAATGTAACCACACACAGACATACAGAATGATACAAATAAAATGCCTGCTGACCTCATACATTGCTGGCAGGAATGTAAAATGGTGCAGCCCTTTGAGAAACAGTTTGGCAGTTTCTTAAAAAGTTAGACATAAATTTGCCACACAACCCAGCAATTCTCCTCCTGGGCATCTACCCAAGAGAAATGAAAACATATGTCCACACAAAGACTTGTGTGAGAATGTTCACAGCGGCATTATTCATGAGTGAACTGCAGAAAGATTATGCTAAGTGAAAGAAGCCAGACAAAAAGACCACATATTTTATGGTTCTATTTCTATAAGGAAAGGAAAACCCAGAAAAGGCAAATCTACCGAGACTGAAAGAAGCTTAGGGTTGCCTTGGTGGAGGGAGTGTGACTGCAAATGGGCACGAGGGATCTTTCTGGAGTGATGGAAATGCTCTAAAATTGGATTGTGGTGATGGTTGCCCACTTCTGCACATTCACTAAAAGTCATTAAATCGTAGGGTAAAATGATAGGATTCTGTGATGTATAAATTAATACCACAAGAAAGCTATTTAAACAAATACCAGGCATGTGGCAGGCTCTCAATACTATAGCGAGTAGCTAATTACTGGTAAGTCGGTGCTATTCCAAGCACATCACATCCCTTTGCTCATTTGAACGCTTATTCGTAAGGCAGTTGTTTCCCACACTTCAGCCATACAAGTGTCACTTTCAATATTTTTTCCACATCCACTTACCACCTGTACAATTATTAACCTAATATTTTTCCTTAAACCGACTTATTTTTTGTAACTACATAAATTAATTTAAAATGAAAGTTATGATTTAGGGTGCAAGGGTGGTTTGGTGGTAGAATGCTCGCCTGCCATGAGGGAGACCTGGGTTGGATTCCAGGACCGTGCACCACCCCCCCAAAAAAAAGTTACATCACTAAGTTAAATGGAACAACAATATCACTTGTCATAAATAACATAAACTGTGAAAACAAACACAAGGAAAGCAGAATATTCTTAGTTTGTAGATAGATTTTGCCAAAAGAAAGCTTGCTTTCTCTCCTTGAAAATGGGGACGAAATGTTAGGGAGGTGATTTAGGTAGCACCAATTGAGAATTTCTCTTTGATATAATCAAAACTGGTAATGGTGAACCAAGGCTGAGAGCAAAGGTTTTCTGTACCTCACCTTCAATACAGACTTGAAAAATAAATGAGGCCAGATGCTTTCTTAAGGCTTATCAACAGGCAGCTAAATCTGCTTCTGCTGCTTTATCACTATTCCCCTAAGAGTCCATAAAAGCAGCTGCCCGGAGAGAGAGGAGGGGACGGATGGCCTGACTCATCAGGCCTCGTCAGGTGTGAGATAGTGTAGTGTGGGGGTTAGGAGCACTCCTCCTTTGAGTCATGGGGTGGGGGTGGGGGGCTGTCTTAAGAGAATCACTCGCCAAGACTGGTGACTGGTAGGTAGGAAGCCTGGCATCTCGCCTCCGGACAGGAAGTTTGCTGAGCTGGAATCTGTGGCTGGCCCTGGGCTACTCTCCAAGCTGAGTGGAGTGTGGAGAAAGCAGGCTTGGTATTGGGATATTGACACGTCTGGGGGCTGGCCATGGAGGAGGGGAGTGGGAGCCAAGGGGTCAAGCCACAGAGGCCTTCCCATGGCAGCATGCTCCAGGCAGGTCTGCTGGAGGTTTCACCTCACGCTGCTGTGACAATCGGAACTAGGATGCCGGGGACTAGGGGGCAGCCATAGCCCACTAGTGTTAGTGATGGGGCCACACCAACGAGAGAGTCACACCTAAGAGGCATTTGTCTCATTTCCTATCTTTTTCCCCTGCTCCCTCATTTGGGAGGAGAAAGGAACCTAGGAAGCTGGGGGAAGGGAGGGAAAGCATGAACTAAGCATTCATTTAAATATGAGGTTGAAGTTTTAAGCTTGACTGACCTTTTCTGGTCAGTCACTAAAAGTGACCAGAATCGTATAGTCTCCGCCCAAGAGATGGTTAAGGGGTGGGAAACTGATTTGGGTGAGCCTGGTAGAAGGTGATACTTGGAGAGCACAAAACGTTGCATGTTTGTACTGCCCTTGATTCAGGCCATTCAATAAACTGGGTAGTGAAGGATTAGAACAACTGGAAAAGGACTCACTTTCACACAAGGGCACTCGCTGTAATGTCTAAAATTATCTTTTGAGAAACATTGCTCTAGGGGAAGACAAGGGCTCACACTCTTCCACGTTGGGTTATCAACTGGCACACTGAAAAATGGACTACAAAGATATCTAAGTGGCTTCCCTTGACCTTCAGAAGCCTCGGTCTGTCTTTTCTAAGCTGTGGACCGTCAAGGCAAAATATACTAACACCCATTTCTGATCTAAATGACTATTTTTCTCTCCATTTCCCCCCCATACTTTCCATTTCCCTCAACTGCTCTATTTTCTTTCCCCTTACTGATTTTGTGGCTCTGGACTTTCCTTG
>PVIY010055288.1:0-13807 GCA_004026745.1 Myrmecophaga tridactyla | reverse complement strand
GCATCAGTTTTCCCTGAGGGTGAGACCCGGCGGGTTGAAAGACTTTCCTGCGAAGTCTCTGGGCTCTGCCTTTCTTATCGTGCCCAGTAGGTGGCGCTCGTCTGCCTGCGGGTCCCACCAGCAAAAGATGTCGTGTCTCCTTTAATTTTGGAAGACTCTCCCTGCCGGGGGCATGGTCGAGACAGAGGAGAGGTTGTAGACTGGTTCCAATGGCTTCAATTTGCCAAGCCCTGGAGTCTGCGTTCTTTGAGAGGGGGATTCCACCTAAGTTGGGCTTCACCCCTCCCCTGGGGAAGGCGCATGTGGGAGACAGCCTTGAAAGCAGTCTGTTTCTGCCTGTGTGGGGGGCAGCCGCAACCCGAGAAGTCCCGCCGCTGAATCTGGAGGCTGCCAAGTCTCCGTAGAAACCGCCACGAAAACCCCCGTTTTGTCCCCTTTCCTCTTTTTCGGTTAGCCCAATAAGTGACTTCTGACTTGCCCGGTTTCGCGTGAGCTGGGGGCTATTTTTCGTAATCAGAATTTGTTTATTAATGCCGCAATTGGCGCTTGGTTGGATTCAGTCCCTGCTACTGTTTCCTTTCTCTCTGCGAAGCCGCCTATGGGGGATGGGCGCCGGGCGCTGGCTACCGCGGCTTTGGGGAACTCACAGATCCGGCGAGTTGCCGTCGGTCTAAGCTCCAGTTCTGGGCGCACTGTGTGTTCGGTCACTATCGTGGTTCCGGGAGCTGTTCTGTATTGTTTCTGGTTATCTAGTAGTTGTTCTGGAGGATGAACTAAAACGCGCACCTTGCTAAGCCGCCATCTTGGCCCCCCTCCCATTTTTCTTTATAATATAAAATATTCTTGCTTTCTCCATTTTTCTGTTAATGGCAAAAGAATGGAAGCAAATAAAGTTTTACTGATTTTTTGAAAAATAAAATAAAAGCAAGTACAGTGGTGGTGATAGTTTGGAACATAGTACAGTAACTTAATTCTTGTGAATTTTTCATCAATTTAGTAAAACTTTTAAGGATCCAAAAGAAAAATTATCCCTTCATATTGGGTTTGGCTTACTGGAAAAAATGATTCAAAATACTGCAGATGAAATTCTGATAGCTGCTTAAAAATTTGATGAAGAATATTCAAAATAAATTAGAGTTGTTTCTAAAGAATTAATTGGAGAAAAACAGATAGACCCCTATTCAAGTCAATTGCAACCAAATCTAAATATGATATTGAGGCAAAAAAGGTAATCAATTTTTAGCAAACCACAATGTTATGACATTTTAAAAATGTGTATCGAATGAACCAAATGCAAAAAGCAGAATTTGAAACTAAAACTAGATACATGGAAAAGAGTCATCATGATTTATGTGTTCCATTTTTGCACCATGGAAAAGGCTGCAAGAATGGCAATGATGCTGAGAATCTAACCCACAAACAACCTTAGAAATATTGGAATTATTTATTCTCAGTCTTCTCAATTCAGGATCACAAAGTGATAGTAAATGCTAAGCTAACAAAAATTTCCCAACAATTCTAGTTTGCTAGCTGTTGGGATGTAATATACCAGAAATGAAATGACTTTTATAAAGGGGAATTTATTAACTTGTAAGTTTATAGTTTACAGCCATGAAAATGCCCAAATTAAAGCAAACCTATAAAAATGTCCAAATTAAAGCATCAGAGAAGGATAGATTGGTTCAAGCAGGCCAATGAAGTTCAGGATTTCTCTCTCAACTGGAAATGCATATGGCAAACAGGACGATGTCTGCTAGCTTTCTCTCCAGGCTTCTTGCTTCATGAAGCTCCCCCAGGGGCATATTCTTTCTTCACTTCCAAAGGTCTCTGGCCCTTGGGCTCTCATGATTCTCATTGCTCTAAAAAAAAAAAGGGACTCTCTCCAAAATGGTTCCTGTTTTACAAGATTCCAGTAAACTAATGAAGACCCATATGGAATGGGTGGAGTCATATCTCCCTCTAATCTAAGGTTAATACCAGCCCACAAGTAGGTGAGTCACATCTACATGGAGATAATCTAATAAAAAATTCCAACCTCCATTATTTGTTCCCACAAGATTGGATCAGGATTAAAACATGGTTTTTCTAGGGTACATAATCGTTTCAAACCAGCACAGCAGCTCTTTTCTTTCGGAAAGCAAGGCTATCTAGGACATTCATCATTCATAAAAGAGAGAAGGAAAGGATTTATAAATGTTTCAAATGTAGGGTTTGTATTAAGATTTCTTTTTTTCTTTTTTCCCTTCATTCTTCGATGTAAAAGTCAAGTGTCCTTCATTCAGATGCAGAAAGATCAAGTGGCAGCATGAGTTCAGTTAACACAAGTTAACTTGCAGATTGGTTGTGTATTAGAGCATTGTGCACTTGGGTGGCAGTCCTAGACAGGTAGAAGAAAGATGCAAACCAGGAAGACAGTTTTGGACATAACTGAGGTGACTGTGTCCCTCTTCCTTTCCCATTCAAGCATCTGCAGCCAAATAAACACTTCTTGTTTCTGTTCTTTTATGTCAGAAGCACACCACAAACTACTAGAACTAATAAATAAGTTCAGCAAGGTTGCAGGATACAAGATCAATATACAAAAATCAATTTTGCTTCTATACATTTGCAATGAACAATCAGAAAAGGAAATTAAGAAAACAATTCCATTTATAATAACAGCAAAACAATAAAATACTTAGGAATAAATTTAACAAAAGAAGTACAAACTTATATGCTAAAAACTACAAAACATTGTTCAAAGAAAGAAAAAAATGATCTAAATAAATGGAGAATTGTCCCATGTTCCTGGATTGGAAATTTTAATATTATTAACATGGCAATATTACTCAAATTAATCTATAGGTTGAATTCAATCTCTATCAGAAATTACAAATTTATTCTAATATTCATTTGGAATTGCAAGGGACCCAGAAGAGCTAAAACAATCTTGAAAGCAAACAGTAGAGTTGAAGGACTCCTATTTCCTAATTTCAAAACAATGGTAATCAGTGCAGAATGGTACTGGCACAAAGATAGACATATATGTCTATGGAATAGAATTGAGAGTCCAGAAATAAAACTATGTGTCTATGGTCAACTGATTTTTGAAACAGTGCTAAGACAATTTGATGGGGAAAGAATAATTTTTTTTAGCAAATTTTGCTTCCACTAAATTATTTCAAAATTCTCATATACTTTACAGGTAAGTGTGGACACATCTGAGTTCAAACATAACTTCTACAACTTCAGCTATTTACTATATTTAATAAAACATTTAATATGTTTAGCTAAGTTGTTTTCCATGTGAAAATTAGAAATGATAGACATTTTAGATTTGAGGACCTTAATATTTTTAAATCATGCTCAATATTGACAATGGAATGATCCATTGGTAGAGCTCCAATTATGGGCCCAAAGATGGTAACCTATTTAATGAACAATTTACTGAGTATCTCATTTATTTCCCCAACCATGGACATTGTAAGCTCATTCTCTTAACCTTAATAAACTTGGTTTTCAAGCTTTTTACTTTTAAGACTTAAATGGGAGCTCTGTCATATGTCAGCCTATACTTAAATAACCAGGCCAATAAGGTAATGCATATGCTAAATGTTTCATCTGCTACAGATGAGGTTCCCTATTACTGAAGTGAAACTATTTTTAGCCTGTTGAAAATGAGAATTTAGTCAAGAAATAAGTTTCTACATCCACTGAGTATTGATGTTCCTTCATCCCTTTAGTTAGGCAAGCATATTTTCTCTTTCCAAGGCTGACCTATAGGTAAAGTTATTAGCAAGTTTATTATTTAGAAAGTTATTCTAAACAGAATAGTTTTAAAATCCATGACACATATATATTAAAATTTAATTTTCAAGTTACTCTTTTGTTTTGAACTGAGCCAGCGATTCATGGGTGGTTCAGTGGAAGAATGCTTGCTTTTCATGCAGGAGATACCTGGATCATGCACCCTCCCCCACCCCCCCCAAAAAATATATATATATATATTTCATATTGCCTATGGCCATACCACTCTGAACATTCCCAATCTCATCTGAATTGCACCAAGATATTAGACCAAGTGAAAGTTTGTGAGATCAACAAAGAGTTGGTTCTTTATCCAGATAGCATAATCATGTTTTAAATGCATTTTACTATTGAATGCAATGAACTACTGTTCATAACATTAATCACTTTTTATAAAATAATGAGAAAAATACTAGCATCTTTTATAAAATAATGAGAAAATTAAGCTATTTTTCTTAATGAGAAAAATACCACCTTAATATCTGTGGTAGTTTGAATTATGTACACAATAAACACATGTTCTTAATTGTAAAACACATCCCCATGTGTGAGAACACATTGTTGGCAAGACCTTTTGAAAATGTTAATTTTTAGTTAAAGTGTGGCCAACTGTAGCAGGGTAAGCCTTAATCTGTATTATTGGAGGCCTTATAAAGAGAACTGGGATGTTACAGATGCTAAAAAGGAGAGCGCATTTCCATGTGACAGGAGTTAGAGATATAAGCCAAGGAATTCCAAGGATTTTAGGCAGCCAGCACCAGAATGCTACAGATTTTGGGGATAAAGCAAGCCTTGCTGATATCTTGATTTTGGGCTTCTTTTCTTGTCAAAACTATGAACCAATAAATGCTTGTTGTTTAAGCTAGCCCATTGTGGGGTATTTGTCAACATCTAACCTTATAAAGGAATCTTTTCTATCACATCTCTGTCTGTAATTACTCAACCTTTTCTGGAAAATGTTGAGTGACAGAAAATTTCATTATTGGATAGTCCCAGATAAAAATATTCCTCCTATGTTTAATCAAAAGCTGCGCTATTGTGACTTCTACTCATTCTGCCTCTTGGAGAAACATAAATCAGTCTAAATCCAGGGGATAAATGAAATTGTATATGACATAAAATGCATTTCAAACTTAGTTTTCTTGAATTGTTGATTACATGACCCACATTATATACAGAACCTTCTAAGAGGTAGTTATGAGAGATTTCAGTGAGTGAAGAGAAAGATATTGTTGGCATCTGAGAGATGAAGAATACATTTTTCCTCCTATTTTTTTTCTTCTATTTTTGTGGCCCTTTTTTTCCTTATCCTTCCCTTTAAATTAAAACTCCTGTTCACTGAGAGCAATTTTAGCAAGGTTTCACTCTGATTAAAGCACGTGACATTTTTATTCCAAACAGATTTTTGTTATTCAATTTGCAAAATGCAAAGAGCACAGTATTTTGGTATTTTTTATTACTCCAAGAAACCATTCATTCCCTTCTCCATTTATCCCAAGTTAGGCACCAGGGGTAAAATACACAGAGCCATCTTCATTGCTTAGTAAGGCACAGCCGCACATCCTTTGCAAATAGCTCTGTACCTTGCAAGAAATACTACTTTCTGTACCAGAGTCTAACATGAGATAGCCCCTACCTCTCTGGCAGGAAGTTATCTTTCAGGTCACATAGTAAAATGCCTTTCTTTTTCAAACACCAGTATTCAAATTGAATACCAGCTCTGTTTGCACTGTGCAGAATAAAACAAAATCTCAGCTTGCATAATGATGCATACCCATAGCATTTGATAGTTTCTCCTTTGTGGTGATGTGATAAATGAGGGCTGCATTTGGAACTTGGCTGCCAGTGATAAAGGCTAAGTGTGAATATGAACTGGCTCTAAGGCTTGATGCTTATTTTGGACATTAAAACTTTCAGTCAAATATATATTGGTTAGATGGAAATACTAGTGGTCAATGAGAAGGAGGAGTGAAGCATATAGTAAGTATGAATTTTTTCTTTTTTCTAATTTCTTTTGCTGGAGTAATGCAAATGTTCTAAAAAATGATCATGGTGTTGAATATACAACTATGTGATGATATTGTGAGCCATTGATTGTACACCATGTATGGAATGTTTGTATGTTAAGAATGTATGTGATCATGGTGTCTCCCCTACCAGGAAAGCATAAAGTAATGTCAATATTGCAGAGTATTGAAAATAGATGGTAATTCATATTTTAAAACATTAACTTATGTGTAAGACTAAAATAAAATATGTTTATTTGGTACAAAATTTATATTTTGACTAGTCCATTTCCTAATATAACTTATGTGGACAGTTTAATTGAATACCATAAGTAAATGGAACTTTGAATAGGGTGTGAGATTTTGTAGGTTTGTCCAAAGTAATGCCCCAATAAATCCCAGAGTGATTTGAACAGTGAATAAAAAGTATTTGCAAAGTCCCCTTGGAGGAATGGCGAGAAAGGGAGAAAATTCAACTTCCGTATGTGGAGAATTCCTGATATTCTCACAAGCAGTGGGGATAAACAAAGAAATAAACCAAGCCCTCAATTTTGGTGTTTGTTCATATGAAACTTACCCCCACAAAGGATAGGCTAAGCCTATTTAAAATTAGGCCTAAGAGTCACCCCCAAGAGAACCTCTTTGTTGCTCAGATGTGGCCTCTCTCTCTCTCAGCCAACACGACAAGCAAACTCACTGCTCTCCCCCTCTCTATGTGGGACATGACTCCCAGGGGCGTAAACCTCCCTGGCAATGTGAGACAGAAATCCTAGAATGAGCTAGGACTCAGCATCAAGGGATTGAGAAAACCTTCTCAACCAAAAAGGAGAAGAGAGAAATGAGACAAAAGAGATTTCAAACAAAGTCAAGAGGTTATCCTGGAGGTTATTCTTATACATTATATGGATATCACCTTTTTAGTTAAGGTATATTGGAGAGGCTGGAGGGAAATGCCTGAAAATGTAGAGCTGTGTTTCAGTAGCCATGTTTCTTGAAGATGATTGTATAATGATATAGCTTAACAATGTGACTGTGTGATTGTCAAAACTTTGAGTCTGATGCTCCTTTTATCTATGGTATGGACAGATGAGTAAAACATATGGAATAAAAATAAATAAATAATAGGGGGAACAAATGTTAAAATAAATTTGGTAGATTGAAATGCTTGTGGTCAATGAAAGGGGCTTAGAAAAAAATAGGGGAAACAAAGGCTAAAATATATTGGGTAGATGGAAATACTAGCAATCCATGAGAGGGTGGGATAAGGGGTATGGTATATATGAGTTTTTTTCTTTTTATTTCTTTTTTCTGAATTGATACAAATGTTCTAATTGATACAAATGATCATGGTGATGAATATACAACTATGTGATGATATTGTGAGTTATTGATTATATACCAAGAATGGAATGATCATATGGTAAGAATGTCCATGTTTGTATGTTGTTACATTTAAAAAAAAATACAAAAAAGAATAGAGGAGGCTTAAAGGAATAAATATTTTCATATCATTACACACACAAAAAAAGAATGTATGTGCTTGTATTGTTTTATCAATAAAAATTTTTTTAAAAGTTTCAGGTGATCCTACAAAATATGCCTGGTGCTTGTTTCACTGGGCCAATTGATCTTCTAAGTGCATTGACTTCCAAGTTTTATCTCACATTCTGAGACTATAATTAGTTAGCAAAGAGACTTGAAATTGTTGACACAACTTGACATAATATTTGTAATAAAATATTGTTTGTCTTTTTTATATCTCTCTCCATATATATTTTTAATTATGGAGCATTAAGGGTGTAGTTCAGACAATCAAATTTTGGAAGGCTTGACATTTAAACTTTGTTATGGATTTTAAGCAACTGTATTCTCTGAACTTCCTATAACCATATAGATTTTACTTTAACTATGTTTGTTTTGACTGAGTGATTAATCAAATAAAACTTTTTTACATCTTAATTTAAGAATTCACTTTCTGTGACATGAGAGAACATTGTATGGTAATTGCTTCCTTTATTCTAAACAGGCATACTATTTTTCTTTCTTTTTTTTTTTTTGCATGGGCAGTCACCGGGAATCAAATAAACAGGCATACTATTTTTTAAAATGTATTTATAAAGGTGAAACTTTCTTTTTATACTAGATATAAACATGTGAACAGTTGTTAAGAAGAATGTGATTAGGAATGAAGGTAAGAATGAAGGTTTGAAACTGTATTCCACTGTGTGTCCTTGAACAATTTTCCTAGTCTTTCTGAACCTCAGATTCCTCTCTTATAAGATGGGTATAAATATATTATATATAATCAACCCTAAGACACCACTGATTATAACATGTGCCATTATTTTATGTGTCATTATAGAACACAAAATACCACTCAACCCATGACCAATGCTTTCTTATCCCTTAGCACTGTTGTGTTCAACTCATGCACAGATCTTTTTAGCTTCATTTAGACATAAGTTTTTAATCATATATCACACATTTGTTCCTATGAATTTCTGTGTGCACAATAACTATTCAGTATGGTATATATAGCTGTAAACAAATTGTGCATTCACAGTCAATACTACCATGTCCTTCCTAGCCAAGTGAATGATTATTACCTACCATTGATTAAGATGCTCCCAAGGTCAGAGGTAGCAGTATGTGGGGGAAAAATGTGTATTAGACTATATGAGTATGGTATTAATTTATCAGTACAAATAATTATTGCTGTTATTATGGTTGTTAATATTATGAAAATCACTAGTATACCATAAATGAATATTTTCCTAATTGAAAAACAAACAAATTTTCCTAATTGGTAATCTATTTCCACACTACATAATTAAAATGAATTTTTTTAATGTAGTAGAGAAAATAATTTCTCCCTTTGTAAGCATAAAGTTTTGTGGGTGTTTCTCTGGATAAATGTCATTGATAACCTGATATCCAGTTATTTCTTGCTTGCTTTTCTACCCAGAGTTATCAAAGTCTGCCAGATATCAAGACTGAATAGATTTTCTTCTAAATAAGTATTCTTAGCTTATTTTAACAATCATTTTCTGTGTGATCAACCCACAAGTATGCCCAAGTAAATAAATCATACCATCCTACTTGCTTTCCTTTCAATTTCTATCTCCCCCTGTGACAGGGAACCTTAAAAAAAAATGATGGCTCCATTCTATCAAGCTTTACAGACTTTAGGGCTTTTTATAAATTCCACTGAACCTACATATTCTAACTTGATGGTCCCATCCTAGCTGAACACTGCACTGAACTGCTTCTCAGTCAATAGATGCATCTTTGGAATTATTGGGCATTGACTTCCTCTCTATGATTCACTTTGGGTGGCTCATAATGCAGAGTATACAGTATTGTAGAATTTATTTCCCTAAGTTCAGTAATCTTCCTGATTCACTCAGAAAAACAGTAGACCACATAATATAAAAATATGTTCCTGAAGTATGATCTTTGAGAGGATCAAAAATATTTACAGCTCAGACTTAAACTCCTTTCATCTATGTAGTGCATACAAATCTCTCCTTAAAAATTCATCACTGTTATGTGTTTAATAAAAATAAAGGAGACTCACTAAAGCTATATGTTTAATAAAAATAAAGGAGACTTACTAAAGCTATAAATTAAGAAAAGCCAGGGTCTGCTGTTGACAATAATATTATGTTTATTCCTACCCATAAGAATAAGATATTAAATTTACACTTTCAGAATCCACATGTTTAAAATTCTTTGGTTTTCCAAGTTTTGAAATTTATAGTCACCTCTATAACATCTTATAATTTTGGAATGATAAAAGTTTGAACATTTTTCCCACAGTTATCTCTTCACAAATTACTTGTCTTCCTCTAAATAACCTAGTGTCACTTCAGTTCAAAGGAAACCCTAACAAAAGGACTTCAGATATGGTTCAGTATTTAATCCTGAAATCTGCTCCTCTGCTGCCCTCTATTGTTATAATCAATAATTTTTACGAGGCTACAAGAGTGTTAAAAAATGATTTTATTAACTGAAAAAAAGCAGAATACCTTTATTTTTCCATTTATCTTACAATTAGACCTTCCAAATTTTCTAAAATTAAAAAAAAGCAGGTGAAAACTCAACCTTGGAAAGAAAAAAAGCACAAAGGTAAGCTAAAAAGACAGTAGGAAAAATGGGTAGTAATTTTTCATTATTGTAAAATACCTGAAAAAGTTGCTACTATAAGTCACCATTTTTAAAGCAATGTTACAAAAACATAATAAATCATGCCAAGCAATGTTGGCTGCATTTGGAGTTGTAAGGGGAATTATCTCAGAATCTTAGGTTGAAACTTTTTTATTCACTCCATAATATGTAAATAGAATTAAAACAAGCAGAGTAGTACAGTTTATAAACTTTAACTTCTGTCCTCCAACCTCCTCTTTCTAAATATCTGTGTTATTTATCTAGAAGAGAAAAGAAGTTCATTCATTATCCTCTCTTCTCGGAACTGTAATAATTGGCAGTTTATTACTTACCTTTGTTTATAGCTTGATCAATTTAACTTTAAAATTCATTAATTATGGCATTCCATCATCAATCAGTCCTTAGTATTTCATTTTCTTCTCTCCTTCCATCCCTCCTTTCTTCCTTCAACAAACACTTATTGAGCATATTCTATGTCCCATGTACTTACTAGGAACTAGAACAAGACTGGTTCCTTTCTTCATGGAACTTAGAATCTACTAGGAGATACAGACATTTAGCAAAAAAAAAAAAAAAAATTGCAGGAATAAGTATTTTATTAAAATTCCCAGGATATTAAACATTACAAGCAGAATGGGTAGTATATGTAAAAAATTCTAAGTAGGAAGATAATTTGGTACACTCAAGGAACTGAAAGGGCCATGCTAAAGTAATATGATGCATGGGACTGGAGAGTGAAAAAAGAGCAAAACATGCTGAGTTTTCTAGGACATGTTAAGAAATTTGGCCTTTATCTCAAAAGAAATTGGAAACCATTTGTGATGCTTAGGGTCTGGTGTCAACTTGCCCAACAGGCAAGCACTGGCCTGACCATTACTGCAAGGATATTTTGTGGCTGGTTGATAAACTGGAAGGCTGTGTATTATATTGTCAGTCAGTTGATTACATCTGTGGCTGATTACATCTGTGATCAACTGAGGCATGTCTCCCGCAGCAAGATAATCCAATCAGTTGAAGGCTTTTAAGGAAGAAAAGAGACTCTTTCACTTCTTTGTCTGTCAGCAAGTCTCTCCTGTGGCGTTCACACAGACCCCTCATCAGAGCTGCCAGCTTCAGAACTCTGCCCTCTGGATTTTGGACTCTTCCATTCCTACAGTTGTTGTGAGACACTGTTACAAATCTCATATATGCAGATCTCCCCTATGGGTTCTGTTCCTTAGAGAACCCTGACTTACACAACTTGGTATCAGGAGTGGTTCTTGAGAAACAGAATCTTAAAAATGATTTTTACAATTGGTTTTCTACTCTGACTAGACTCAGAGACACTAATGACTATTTCCAACAATCAAGATGGCTCTCACAGTCCATGCAGTGAGATAGCAAAAGAGATATTCAAAATTTCACAATTAGATTCTGCTAATTATATGCTTATATGAGGCAAGGCTCTGGATGAGAGTGTTTTGATAACCTTTATGGAGTTTTGTGGAATTAAGAGATATAATGATGTTAGCTATTTGTTGTTAGAAATGCTGGATACAGTGATGAGAGAAAGGGCTGAGCTGAAGACTTCAAATTTGAAACTTGAGCACCATATGAATGATATAAACATTTCCATGTTTACTCTGAAAGAAAAAATTCTTTCCTATTGTCTATGACAATAGGAAATTGAGATTTCTGAAAAACAGACACAGAGCCTCATTGTGTGAGTTGCAGATTTAAATGCAAACTAAAATCTCAACCTTGCAGGGTGTCTTCTATTAAAGTTAAGGGTTTTTGCTGGAAAAGAATGGGATCCTGAAACTTGGGATAGGGATATATGGCTTGATAATGATGGTGATGGAGAAATGGACTCTCTAGAATCTGCTGAGCCTTTGCTAGATAGACATGTAAAGCACTGCCTTGAGGAAACTGTTTCCCAGCATCCAGACTGCCCAGAGGAGTCTCCCATCCAACCTCCACCTAACTAAATTAACCCTTCACTGCCTGCTAACCTGTAACCACCTTCCCTGAGGAAATAGCCCTTACTCCTCTCTCTGGAGCAGCTAGTCCTGTTTTACCAGACAAAACTACAATAGAATGCCTGAAGTAATTGGCTTGAAAAACATTTCTATTGCTTTTCATGACCCACCCCCACCAGCCCTCTTTTCTTCAAGACCTATAATTACATTAAAGCCCCAATAGGTCCTGAGAGGTGAGGTACAAAGTGTGACCCATGAAGAGATATGCTATACTCCAAAAGAACTGCATGGGTTTTTAAATCTATATAGACAGAAATCAGGGGAATATGTGTGGGAATGGATATTGTGTTAGGTTGCAAGCTGCTGGAATGCAGTATACCAGAAATGGAACAGCTTTTATAAAGGGAAATTTAATAAGTTACAAGTTTACAGTTCTAAGGAAGTGAAAATGTCCAAATTAAGACACCAAGAAGAGGTTACCTTCACTCAAGAAAGGCCGGTGGGTCAGGAACACCTCTGTCAGCTGTTAGTCACATGGCTGGCATCTGCTGGTCCCTTGCTCCTGGGCTCCGTTGCTTTCAGCCTTTCTTCCTGTTGGGCATTCCTCACTTTACTTTTCAAAGCTGGCTTTCATCTCTTGGCTTCCCTTGACTCTCTCCAGGTTCTGGCTTGCTTAACATCTCATGGTGATGTCTGCTGGGCACCAAGCATCTCCAAATATCGTGTCTCTGTTCTCCAAGTGTTCACATTGGTGTCAGCTCTGCTATGAAGTTTCTGTCAGCTATAAGGCTTTTGTCATTTCTCCCATTTCTCAAAAATGTTTCCTCTTTTACAGGATTCCAGTAAGCTAATCAAGACCCACCTGGAATGGGTGGAGTCATATCTCCACCTAATCAAAAGATCACACTCACAATTGAATATGGCACATCTCTGTGGAGTTAATCTAAGCAAGTTTCCAATCTATGTGTGAATAGGTATTTAAAAAAATGATGACTCCCACAAGATTGGATCAGGATTAAAACTTGACTTTTCTGGGGTGTATAATACTTTCACACCAGCACAGATATTTAGGGTGTGGGATAATGGTGGAAGGAATATAAAGTTGGATCAAGCTGATATTATTGATATGGGCCCACTAAGCAGAGATTCTGCATTCAATGTTGTAGCTCAAGGGGCTAGAAAGGGCATCAAATAGTTTGTTTGTATGGTTGGCTGAAACATGGATCCAAAGGTGGCCATCATTACCTGAAGTCAAAATACCAGAATTGTCCTAGTATAATGTAGATGAGGGGATTCAGAGGCTTAGAGAGATTGGAATGTTAGAGTGGATTTATCATGGAAGACCTGCTCACACACCCCAGGAATATCTAGAGGACACATCTTTCACCACAAACTTGAGAAATAAATTCATGAGATTAGCTCCATCATCCCTGAAGAGATCTGTAGTTGCCCTTCTATGTAGGCCAGATATTACTGTGGGAACTGCTGTCACTGAGCTGGAATCCTTAAACACAAAGGGGATGATTAGATCCCAAGTTGGCAGAAGCCATGTGGTGACAGTTAATCACCATAGACAAGGTGGGTGTGGCCCCTACAATGGACAGCAGACTCAAAGCAGCAGTCAAAATAATCTGGCTCAGGCGGCTACCGTGGCTCAGCAGGCAGAACTCCGACCTGCCATGCTGGAGGTCTGGAGTTCGATCCCTGGAGCCTCCTGCCCATATGCAAATTTAAAAAAAAAAAATCTGGCTCACAGAGGCTTGTGGCATTACCTGGTAGATCATGGGGTACCAGAAGCAAAATAGATGGGCAGTCTAATAAATTCTCATTTGAGCTGTATAAGCAGATTTCTAGGTCAAGTGAACAGAAGTTGAACTTGAATTTAAAAAA
>PVIY010055287.1:0-13817 GCA_004026745.1 Myrmecophaga tridactyla | reverse complement strand
AACACCTCCACAATGGAGACATTAGTTTAGTTCCAGCCAGGTTTAGTCTCCAGTGACTTAGAGCAGCTAGAAGTAAAAACCTAAAGTTGTGGAATTGTAACCCATACCAAAGTCTAAAATCTGTTGTACAACTAATTGTGGTACTGTGCGTTGAAATTTATTGCTTTTTTGTATATACGTTATTTTTTACAAGAGAAAAAAAGTGATGTAAAAAAAAAGTATTCCTTCTAGCCTCCAATATTCTGGAGCAACTAGAAGGAAAAGCCCGTGACAGACTCTGGGATCTGTCCTATAACTACTAGTTGAAGAGTGCTTTGAATACTATTGTTTTTTTTCTTTCTTTGTTTTGTATATACATTATATTAGACAGTAAAAAGAGTTAAAAAATTTCCAGCCAAGTCTCTGAAGGCTGTTCTGCAGGGAACCCCACACGTTGGGTTAATTAGTGTCTGCTGTGCTCATTTCTTCATCTTCATTCAGGGGTTTCAGTGGGCATAGCTGCCAGCCGGTTTCCTCAGGTCTGCCCCCTACCTCACCCCCAGCCTCCGCAGGAGATAATCTGGCATTGATAGTACTTTAGAAAATTTCCTCCCTAAGTGGTAACAATCTTTCTTAAATACTGTGGAGTTTTGTTAAGTGTTCCTAATAGAGTGAAAGTTAAGGCTTTTGAAACTGTACATTTTCTGACTGCAAAGATGCTTGTTCAAGTTGGAGATTTGAACTTGAACTCAGAGTGCTTCATTTATTTGCTCTTCTTTAGATACGTTGTATATATCTGGATTATTTTAAGAAGCAGTTAACTGGCTCAGAATGTAGTGTTTCTGTTTTCTGATTCGCCCTTTCACCCTCTTCCGTGTCACCCCCCTCTGCGCCGTGCTCGGGAAGGACAGCGGACACCGTGCTACCTTCAGCCAGGTCTCCAGCAGCAAATTGAACTAGCTCGTCTTTGCCATTTAGGATCTTTTCCATGCCTTTGTAGAGCACCCCAGAATTGCTTTCTTGTTCCTCTGCTCTTGCCTTCCATCCTTTAGTCGCTAGTGAACTAGTTTTAGACTTCCCTGAATCCCAGCATTTTCATGAAGTGATTATCCATTGATGTCATTACATTGTTCCTTCTTCAAGGATGGGCTTAAGTACTTTGGGCTTCAGCATTCGGCATTTGAGGGCTTTGCCTTCTGGTGCTCATCTCTGTCTTTAAGAAGGGACCAAAACCACGCTTGAAATGAAAATTAAGAGCCTTCTTCCCAGTTCTTTGGGAAGTCTTATCTATTTTATCCTCAGTAAAGAGATCTTTGAGTTCTCGGTGATAAGCTTAGAGTTTCTCACTCATCCAGAGCTGGACCTCCCTGGGGCTGACCCACATCGCAGGCCCTGCCGGAAGCCTGGGTGGTCAGGACAAGGCTGTCTTGAATTTTCACCAGGAGAAGATCTTTGGCCACCCCCTCATTCCCTCCTAAGTTGGGTCAGTGTATTATAAAAGCCATCCCAGTGGCGCTGAGCCGTATCTCCTGTGGAGACCCAGCCCCACGTGGGCCTTGCCCCAAGCCTTCAGACAGCATGGCAAAGCGCATCAGCTGGTCCACCATGAGCTGGAAGTGGCAGGTCCTGGCCCCTGGTTGCCTATTGCCCGCTGCTGGGCCACGACCATCCTCCTGGAGCCCTACGGGGTGTTTTTCCTGGAGCCCAAACAAGTGCCCAGCAAGCAGGGCAGTCCATCGGCAGGGCCGGTGAAAGGGAGACTAGGGTCAAGAAAGAAGTGCAGCCCCAGCTGCTGTGGTCACAGCAGGTACAGATGATGATGACATCTGTCCAGCATGTGGGGTAGAGGGGTGGGTGAGGATGCCTGAAGTCAGAGGGGACCAACCTGGGAATCCAGCAACCCAGACCACCTGTGGATCCACAGAGAACAAGGACACTCAAAGAGAAGCTGTGTTCATTGCCCCGTCTCTGCCCTTGAGTGTGCCAGGCGGGGCAGGTGCTGCGGGTGGGGTGGTCTGGCAGAGGGCTCAGGTGCCCACAGCACGCCCACCTCTTTCTCTCTTCCTGTGACCTTCTCTGCCCACAGCCCCATGGCCTGACCCCAGGGTCCCCTCCAAGGAAAAGACCTTTTACTAAGGATTCCTTGTTTTTTTGAGTTTAAAAATAGGCTCATACCCCTGAAACCTACTCTCTGATCAAAATAAAAAGATTTCCACCATTCCAGGAGTTCCCTTGGGTCCCTTTTCAGCCAGTGTAACCCCAGAGATAAGCACGGTTCTGATTCCTGTGCCAGGGTTCTGTTTTTCCCCCACTTCAGTGTTTTTCTTGTACGGATTCACGCAGTACCTACTCTTTGGCATTTGGCTTCTTCTGCAAATAACTTGTTTTTGAGATTCATCCATGTTGTTACGTGAATCAATATTTTATTCTTTCTACTTTATATTGCTGAGAATATTCCATTATTGAATAAAACATAATTTGTTTATTAATCCTACAGTTGATGGGCATTTGGATTGTTTCCAAATTTGGGCTATTGTGAACATCTGTAGTTAACATTCTTGAACAATGGTGAAAAAAATATTTTTATTTCTTTTTGGTCAATACCAAAAAATGCCTTTTTTGAGTCATATGGTAAGTATATATTTTACTTTTTGAGGGAGCACCAATAGGTCAATAAGAGCCTTGGGATTTGGATAAACATTTATCCATACCTATTTCTGTTAATATAGCTATATATCTGTATGATAGCTCTATTATGGATCTCTCTATATAAGAGATATAAATATGGATGCAGCACTCCATCCTTAAATCTCATTCTTTCTCTGTCTCTAGATTGGAAGGAATCTGGATCCTCTTGGCTGAGGATCAACCTGTGAAGCCCCTTCAGAGAAAGTGATGCAGCATCTCCGAAAGTGAGTAGAGACCCTTTTGGTGGACGGTGCTGTGGTGGAGGTTTCTGGTGTTAATTGACCATGCTCAGCCGCCCCTTTCTGTACTGCTGCCGCCACCATTGACATACCTTCCTCATCCCCTTCCCTTGCATATGGAGGTGTGGATTTCACCTCTGCCTTTGTCTGCAGTGCTTTGGGCAGTTCATACACTCAGCCCACGCTGGCCAACAGATTCCACCCCTGGCCACAGTCCTGCAGGGATGCAGAGTGTAAATTCCAAGACTCAAGCGGGAAGAATCAGATAAGAGCTCCTTTTACCTTCGGGGACCAGCAGGCATTTGGGTAGTAAGAGAACCCGGAGGAGGAAGCCTGCAGGACAGAAGCAGAGCTGAGAGGAAAGAAGCCAAATGTTGGTGGCCTCGCCTAAGTCACAGAATCCTGCCAGCCAGTCAGATTCTTGAGCATTTTCTATGTATATAGTGACACGCAGCCACCCTTTTGTCTGAGTGGGGCATCTAAAAGCTGCAAGCAAAAGAGCAAACGTGGGCCTAGAGGTCCTGGAAGAACCTGCTGCCCTGTTCTGATGAGGGGCTAGGGTTTGAGGGGAGGGGATGGCGTTGGCACATGGAGCCTCTACCGCTGGGGGTCCTTTTCCTGACAAGATCGACAGGCTCCAGGGCAGTCCTGCCAGGAAGCCAGGCATAGGCAGCTCTGATTTCATGCAGATGCCAGCAGAGTGGGGCTGGACTTCTCCAGGTCAGAGCAGGCCAAGGGAGGGGATGGGCACGTCCATGGGGGTCTGTTCCCATCACAGAGGAGGGTCGAGCAGAAAGGAAAGATGCATACTGACTGCTGCAGTGGGACCACCACGCACAGGGAGACATGTCACACAGGAAAAGCTTCCATACTGGGACCACCTAGGAGTCCTGGATCTTTTTCTGTCTCCCAGGCCACTGAGTCCCTGGACATTTACCCTGACTGTACCCTACCAAGTGGATTCTACAGCCACAAGTGAGGGAATACAAGGAAAATCCATCCAAATTGTGGGGGTAGAAATGAGTATAACTATCTATTAAATCCCTGGGTATGATGGGATATCCAGTCATTCTAGGATGAGCCAACAACACACACACATACACACACTTACACCGTGTGGCTTACAAAACCCAGTGTAATATAATGGGATGGGAAGAATGCAGCCTCAGGATGCAGCGGAAGGGCCTACTGTTTGGTTTTTTCACGTCAAAATACATTTTATTCGTGGCACATGAATTTTAAGTTAAACAATATTCTTGCAAGAGAGAAGAGGGCCTACTTTTTCTTCTGCTGAAGAAAACAGACATGGGTCTTGGAAGGTGCCTGCTCTTGGCCCCCAACTAAGGTTGCCCCTGGGGGGTGGAGGCGAGAGAAGTTCAGTTCTTTTGGCAGGAGCAGCTCCCCAGGCTGGCTGTGCACATGGCCACTGGCTGCGGTCTCTCTTGAGAAGCAGGAGGGAAGAGAGAAACATCCCAGCTCACAGAGGGACTGCCGGCCCTGCCTCCCGTCCCCCTGGGGCAGTAAAGCAGAGGCTGAGGGTGGGCAGAGGGGCTGACTCCGTTGGGCCACGAGGCTCCCCGAGACCCTGTGCCCTCCCTTCGCCAGCAAACAGGTGGCTGCACAGCCCTGGCACACCTGTAAGGGGAGCTTCCCAAACCAGGGCCGAGGCAGTCCCATGGCTAGGCACATGGCCAAGCCTCAGAAGCACCTGCATATATGTTTTACACACACACACAAAAAAGTTAAAATAACCCTATCGGGGGGTGCAAGGGTAGTTCAGTGGTAGAATTCTCACCTGCCATGTGGGAGACATGGGTTCGAGTCCTGATCCATGCACTACGCCAGAAACAAACAAGCGAAAACTAACAAAAGCTAACTAACTAAGCAAACAAAAAAATTCAACAAATGATGCTGCAGTAACAGGATATTCCCATGGAAAAAGAATGAAATGTGACCCTGCCATACTGCATTAAAAAAAAAAACCTGTCATTTTTATATATGTTGCTATCTTTACATAATTTTATGTAATATCTATATCTCACCAATCTCACCAAAAAAGATGTGAAATCAACATCGTATGCGTATTTTATATACGTATATAAAAAGCACACATATTTTATACGCACATGCGCGTTCTGTATTCCCAGTATGTACCACAAAAGCAGCGGATCCCAGAGCTTCATTTCTGGTTATCCAGGCGGCTTCTTCCAGCCCCTGCCGGGCATCCCGCCCACCTGTGCAGGGTTATTATTTATCTGTTACTTCTCTCCTCTCCCCGGCGACCACTGGTGCAAAGCTCCCTGGTAATCAGTAACCTCCCTGTCATGTGGTCTTTGCCCCTCAGAAATGCAGCCTCATCTAAGGGTTTGGAAGTCCGGTTTTAATTTAGATGCGAATGCTCCCACAGTACTGACAGGGTACGGGGACTCCAGGCAGGTGTGATGGCGAGGCTGGCGTTCTCCCTCTGATTACTTCCTTCCTCTTTCCAGATGGCGCAGGAGCCCCACGCTGGCCAGGACTGCAGCCTCTCCCCTGGTCCCCTCCCCGCCTGGACCCCTGTCCCCACACCCAGGTCCTCGCACCTCTGTGGCTGGTTGTTTTTATACATGTCCGGGAGCAACGAAGTCCAAACTAAGGTAAGGCATTTAAGTACACGTTTAAATGGATAAACGCATGTGTGCATACGTATATGCATGTAAGTCCCACGCATGCACGTGTAGCACTGGACTTGCCCTCGAGGCTGTTGGGAATGTTGTTGAGTTTAATTGGAAAGGAAATGTGACAGGGGCTTGACCTGACAGAACTTGCCATTTGTAGCAGGAGAAGGCACCAGCTCTTCCCTGGGCATTTGAGGCCGTAAGTCCCTCGTCTTGATGCAGATCCATTGTTCCTAGAATGCCACTTAAGCCTCGTCTTTGTAGATGTGGCCAGGCAAACCTGGCTGCAGTGGGCAGGACATTTGGTGACTCGTGAGCTGCTTCCCTCTGGCCCCTGGGCTCCAGGGAGAGCCCCTCATTTTGAGGGCCGAGGGTACTGCTATAGGTGGGGGGATTCGGTGGCTGTGGCTGAGACCTGCTGCCTGGGGTAAAGCCAGGGCACCGGGAGGGAAACTCACGTGCATGAAGGGGGATTAGAGAGAGGAAACTCCCAGTGATTTGGAAAAAGGGCTCTTAAACTCTAATGCGCACAGCAGATACCTGGGCTCTGTAACAACGTGGACTCCTGATGCTCCCATGAGATTGTGACGGTGGGTGCCCCTGCTCTCAGGCTGTCAGGGTCCCTCAGCCTTCCAGCGCAGCCCAGGGATGGTCCTCAGCGAGGCCCACGCTGTCCTGTCCCGAGTGACCCCGCACCCCTGACTGCCCGGCACTCCTGGCCGACGTTCCCTGTCCCGGCATAATTCTAACAGTGACCGAGCTCGCTCCCCAAGTGGCCCTGTCTGGGCCATGAGTGACAGGGTCGCCCCAGGCCTGCCCCCATGCACAGGGACACACAGCCCCTGCCGCCTCGCACACCCTGGGCGTCCCGACACCCCCCCCACCCCCACCCCGGGGGAGCCCTGGAGCGCTCTGCTATCTGAGCAGGTCACCAGGCCACCCAACACCCTCCCGCTTCCCAGGGCGGTGCACATCTGTCTACGGTGTCCCCGAGTTTCAAGCTCTGCACTTAGGGGTGGCACAGTGGCAGAGCTGGGGTTCAAATTTAGGCAGTGCATGTGCACAGCCAAACACCAGTAGCCCAGGTGCCACCCGGGAGTTCCCTGGAGGACAGTCAGGCGCCTTGGGGAGGCTGGGGTGGGGTAGGGCATGAGCACGGCATTGCGGGAGGTGAGAAAAGGTGGCACACATGGTGCTTCCAAGTTGGCAGAATTGGGGCCAGGGTAATAGAGGGGTCCCGCGGTGGGGGTGGGCAGCGGGTGACAGAGCCACAGAGTGCGCCACTCCCTCCTCCCGCAGGCCTGCGCCGGGCCCAGCTGGAGCACTTTCAGGGTCCACCAGTGTCGTCCCGGGTGGAAGCTAGCGTCTGGAGGGCTTGGCAGGGGCCGTCTGTGGCATAGCAGGAGAGCGCACAGGCCAGGTGCTGCCGAGACCCTCCCCCCGGCCCTCCGATTCCACTCCTCGCCCAACTCTCCAGGCGCAAAGGCGCCTCCTGCTCGGCGCGGGTTCAAGTGGCTCAGGGGATAGAGCAGGAGAGGTCGGGGTCTCCGGGGCCCCCCGGGAGGCAGGAGGGTAATGGGCCCGGGGTATTGTCAGGAAGATGCTGTGGCTGCCCCAGAACAGGGAGAGCAAGGCAAGGAGCAGCTGCAAGTGGTGAGAGCCCTGTAGGACGGGCAACAGCGTAGCCTCCATGCACCTCCGACCCTGGGCTCTGAGCGCCACTGCCCCCTGCCCTGCGAAGCCAGCGCCAGCAGGGCCTCCCGCCATGGGTGTGATGAAAGCACATTAAAGCTCAGTGCACGGGTGCCCCAGAGATCAGATGTCACGACAGGAAGGATCCCAGGACACGGCCCCCTTCCCCAGACACCTGTTTTACAGCGGTCAGGTTACTTCCCAGGTGGGAAAGAATGGTCTGGAAGCTGGTTGTGAAGCCACGAATTTGAATCTCCGTGCCAGATTACCATGAAAACTCACGTGGAAAGTTCTCAGGATGACTCTGGAGAAAAAAGCCTCTGTCCACCACTCACTGCCTAGATAAGGGGCTGTTTTTTAAATCAAAGTCAAAGGAAACTTAATATTTTCATTTTCTTGATGGTAGCCAGTGAAGCAGGAATTACCACACTGGCATTCTGAAGATACCACTAAAGAGGGCAGTCCCAAAACAGCAAGCCACGTCCACATGAAATTTGTACCAACTATAAGGTCTGGATATTCAGGAATCCCAGCAACCATCCTGGGGCATCCACAGACTGGGCCTTTGTTACTCCTAGTCCCAAACCAGCTCCTCGGGTGACATTCCCCATCTCCGGACTAGAGTCCTGTCTTGGCTTTTGCATGTCTCATTAATTAACGCAGCAGCCCCCAGAGAAATCTGCCCCTTCAAGCATGGCTCCTTGGACTGTACCAGCAAGAGAGAAGCCTGCAGCCATTTCACATTATGCCATTTAAATATCCCTAACATTTCCTATTGAAATCATTTGGTAACATTTTCCCATCTATGTTCTTCGAAGGGTACTCTGTCACCTGCTTAAACAGCTCTAAAGTTGCTAGCAGAAAATATTTAATTCTGACAGAGGCACACTGTTGAGCCCTGCAGCTAAATGTGTTAGAAATACAGAATCACACACAGGTTACGACTCTCTCATACGAGGTACTACAACACGCATGCAGATTTGCACTTATAAGTGGGTAGTTATAGTAAAACAAAAATATGTAATACCTGAACAGTCTTCTCAATTCACCTCATGGAAACATCCCCTAGGGGTGATCAGATGTTTCCAAATTGAGGAAATTAGTCTGACCCATGGGTTTGGTGCTTGTTACAGCTATTCCCAAAGGATTAATTTTCTCTGAGGAAAAGTATGCTATTGTTGGCAGGGTGGATATCTGAAAATAAAGTAAGTCCTGGAGTCCAATTTAGAGTGATCCTGAATTATACATATTACTGTGTATTTCAGTTGATATTTAGGTGGTTGCATCTGTTTAGTTTTGTGACCATTATTAGGTCGAATCCTGTGAAATTGCTGATTTTTACCATTTTGACCTATAAAAATAACAATGTCATATGGCGAAGCAATAGATGGATATAACATTTATTCTCTAGACTTTTTACGGTGATATACTGATCAGAGAGAGCAGTTGTTAAACATCCTAGATAATTTTCATATAGTGGCCTCTCTCTGCTCTGATTTAGTAGAGCTTTGGTTTCTCCGCAGGGTGGATTCTCCACGTAAGCATAAGACTCTCCCGTGTCAGTCTTTACTCCTCATTCCATCATGTTCTTTGGCTCGAAACTAAAATGTGTTGAAATGTTCTTGCTAACTCAGCTCTCTGCCTGTATCATCCAAATCTCTCCCCCAGCCTTCCTCCACCGGAACAACAGGATGGAACTTTCTAGTACCCCTAACCTCTGTCCCCTGACTGCACACACATGACCGTGCCCTGGGCATCCTCAACGCAGCCGCCCTTCACCAGGGAGGTGGGTGTGGAGTTATTCACAAGAAGGGGGAATTGTCTTTAGTGGCTGTTCTCATTTGCTAGCTGCCAGAATGCAATATACCAGAAACAGAATGGCTTTTAAAAAGGGGAATTTAATAAGTTGCTAGTTTACAGTTCTAAGGCGGAGAAAATGTCCCAATTAGAATAAGTCTATAGAAATGTCCAATCTAAGGCATCCAGGGAAAGATACCTTGGTTCAAGAAGGCCGATGAAATTCAGGGTTTCTCTCTCAAGTGGAAAGCCACAAGGTGAACACAGTCAGTTTCTCTCTCATCTGGAAGGGCGCATGACGAACACAGTCAGGGTTCCTCTGTCATCTGGAAGGGCACATGGCAAACGCGGCATCATATGCTAGCTTCTTCTCCTGGCTTCCAATTTCATGAAGCTCCCCTGGAGGCATTTTCCTTCTTCATCTCCAAAACGCTGGCTGATGGACTGTCTGCTTCGTGGTGCTGCAGCATTCTCTGCTCTCTCTGAATCTCCCATTCTCCAAAATGTTTCCTCTTTTATAGGACTCCAATAAACCAATCAAGACCCACCCAAATGGGTGGAGACATGTCGTCACCTAATCCAGTTTAATAATCACTCTTGACTAAATCACACCATCCAGGGAGATGATCTGATTACAGTTTCAAACATACAGTATTGAATAGGGATTATTCTACGTTTATGAAATGGGATTTTGATTAAAACATGGATTTTCTAGGGGGCATACTTCCTTTCAAACCAGCATAGTGGGGAAACTGAGGCAGAGAGTAACGGGGACCCTTCTCACATCACACAACCAGTGAGAGGCAGAGAAAGAAATCTCTCCCTGCAGTGTCTGACCCCAGGGCCCCCCATCCCTCCTCTGGGCAGCAGGTCTCATGGCAGGGGTTCTGCACGCCTTCCCGTAGAAGATGCGGTGGGTAGGCAGGTGGGGGGCTTCTAGGAAAGTAAAGGGGTCAGGTCTGCTCTCCAGCCTTGGGGGCAGAAGAGACCCATAAGACAGAGGCCCAACAACACGGAGGTGAGCTGACTGTACAGGCATTTCAGGCTTGAATCAGAAGGACCCCTCTTTCTCTGGAGGTTTAGGATCTTTATCAGATGCAAAGGGAAATGAGTTGAAAATCAGGTTAAAAAACAAAAACAAGCAGACAAAAAACAGCCAAGCAAGAAGTACTTCAAATCCTGCGTTGTTTCTGACAGTAGAAATTAAGGTATATCTCTTGTAAAGCACTGAATTTGTTATAATACAAGGCTTGTAAATTACTGTTTGTCCTCAATGTACTATACTGCTTTTTGTTATTTATATCCCCATTTCCAGTAGCAGAGCCTGCTGGGTGTCCTCAAATGTACTTTATTCTGTGTCTTAGAAGCTCACGTAGGCTTCTCAAGGAATTGCTGTTTAGTAGGTCAATTGAGATGCCCTAACAACTTAGCAGATCTGACCTGTTATTTTGAGCGCCTGAGGATTAGTAAGTGGTCAGTAAGTATCCGTGAAAGGAATAATTTAATAGTATTTGCTGAATACAGCACATTGCCCCAGGGGCGACGCCCCTGTGAAGACAACTGACTCCCACACTGACTAGGGGCTTAGGTTATAATGATGGAGGGTAAATGCAATAAAAAAGTAACAAAGCATCTTTTTCCTCCTTTTCATAGATTACTGGTTTATGAATCCAAACAGAAACTTCCCCAGAAAACAGCGACCCTAAATTAAACATAAAAATGCAGCACACGGTGAAGGAGCACGGCATTCAGATCTAGCATGTGGATCAAGGCGATCCAAAATGCAAATTTGGAAATACATAGCCAGGCACAGGTGTCAGCATGGAGACAAACTCCTGGCGGCCGAAGTGGGCAGCTGGGGAGAAGCTAGAAGTCCTCCCTGGGGCAGCAGCTGTCCTGCATGAGGCAGCGGGCATTTAGGGGCAAGGTGTACCCCCTCTGCTCTGGAGCAAAGAATCATCTCTTGCAAAATTCATCTTTAAAGAAAAATCTTATTGGGAATGCATTCTGTTAGGAAGAAGTGACATAGCTGTCTTTTTTTCTATTTTTTTTTTTTCCTAAAATGAAGACAGCCGAAGTCTGATCTGATCTAATATAAAATGCTTTTTATGCCCAGCAAAGTCACTTTTAAGGAGCGGAGCCAGTAGTGGGACCTGCAGCGGAAGGAGGGGGGGTGAGACCGGGACAAACATTTGTACCCTTGCCGGCCATTCTCCCCCAGTTGCATCTTAGCTCTGCCGTCTCGGAATGACCTTATTTATCATTTCTACCTCTCCTCCATCACCGGCCACACTCTGCTTATTGTCCTGTCGCCTCCTGTATGCAACTCTTTGCTTGTATGCAGTGATTCCATTGACAGAGGGTAGAAGCTGTCAGAGACGCGCGGCTCCGGAGGTCAGTCTGTCCCGCAGCAGTGGCCATGCTGAGCGGACAGCCAGGTGTGGCGACTGCATCAGGACTTGGCCCCGCCTCGCCCTGAGAGCCATGTGGCCCTCGCCCTCCCCCAGCCATGCCCACCTCCTCATGCCCGTCGGACACTGAGTTTGCACCCGGCTGGGCTCACCCAGGCTCTCCCTCCCAGCCTGCCCATTCACCCAGCCCTTTATAAAACGTTACGTTGCTAACTTACAGATAACAGAAGATGTGTCCGTTTGACCTGTTTTTATTGTGGCAACATGTTTGTGTATACAAATGTACACATTTTTAAGTGTACAAATGAGCAGCACTAATGACATTCACTATCCCCACTGTCCATCACTAAACCATCCACACCCCAGCCAGGCACTCTGCACCCTTAAGCCGTCGCTGCCCTTCCTCCCCAGCCCCAGCCCCAGCCGCCCTCTAATCCTGCAGCCTTTCACGCTCCTCTGGTCTTCACTGGGGCCTCAGCCCAGCGGACCCTGGTCGGATGCTCGGTTCATCCCCGGCGCCGGGCCCACCGTCCTGGAGAGCAGAGTCCCGATACTGCAGGGAAACAGGGTGAAGGGAGACTGAGGCTCCACAGAGCAGCAGACAGCCCTGGACACTCGGGTCGGAACAGACAGAAGCACCCCTCGACCCACACCCACCTCCCAAACCCCTGGGCATCCACACGACTCTACTGAGCCCTCAGCCTACAAGCATGGTGGGGACGTGATGCCATTGTCCTGTTACGGCCTAACCCCCTGGCTTCAGGCTCACCCTCTCACCCTCCTGCCCTCTCGCCCTCTCGCCCTCTCACCCTCCCACAGGCTCCTGCTGTGTCTTGTGCAAGGAAAGTTCTCTTAACAGATGAAGAAGCTTCTTAAACACAGCATCTTCCATGTATTCCTTCTAATATAAAATTCTGATTTCCCATGGAGTGCAGTAGAATTTAGCAGAGATTCCTTCTATAAAAAGTAGCAGTAGCACACAGCCAGAGCCTTTCCTTGTGCCAGGTGCTCTTCTAAGCCCTTTATCTGTTAGAACTCATTTACTATGCACATGAACTCTGTGAGATAGAAACTATTACTATGCCAGTGTTTACTGATGACCAATCTGAGGCACAGAGAGGTTAAGTAACTTTTCCAAGGACACAGCTATTGAGAGGAAAAGCTAGGTTTGAACCCAGGCAGTCTGGCTCCAATTGGCTATGCCGTAAAAAATAGTTTCCTCTAAAAACATAGTTCATTGACTAAAGGGATAAAACCAGCCTTGTCCAGTTCACAGAGAACCATATGGCCAAGCCAAGGAAATAATATCTTACAGATTTCTAAAACCAAAGTTTGAAGAAACAGAAAGGAAAAAGTTAATTGAAATCGGTACACTTGTTGAGAAACTGAAAGTATCAACGAAAGCTGAATATATATATATATATATCTTGTGACCTCGTGAATCTCCTACTGAGCATATAGAAGCAGAATGAGTGGGTATGTTCATCAGAAGAAAACGAACCATGTCCGGCTACCCACTACAGTAGGAAAACAATATGCTACCACAGAAATCAGTCTCATCAGTGTAAGTTTGAGTGGCATAAACCAGTCCCCAACTGTGTGATTTATTTACAGAAATTCCATGAGCTGTGCAATTGCACATGCACTTTCCAGACCTATGCTGTGTCAGTGAGAGGTTCTTACATTTAATTGACTTGCCCTTCTTGCAGCGTGCCCTGCCCTCCTTAAGCTTCATTTAGTCCACACACTTTTTATGTCTCTTCTTGGCCATCCAGAATATCTAAAATGGTTAGGTTTTCCTTATTTTTATGCTTCTTCTTCAAAAGTGACTTCTGTCATTATAAGTGATTTATTTTCTTGGAATTACTTGTTGATCTCTTATCAACAGTGAGGAGTAGCCTGGAGGAGGAGGAACTCTGGGAGGGAAGAGAGGGAACCGCCTCCTATCTCCAACCCCTCTGGGGCTTGGGGTGGGCCAGTTTGTCGCCCCAGGTCCCCTTTTCTGCTGGGGGCGGCGGGTGACTTCAAGCCAGTACCCAGCAGGGGGGTCTTTTTCAGGAACCCTTGGCCTTGAGCCAGGTGTGAGGTTTCCAGCCTGGGGGTTCCAGCTGGGGCTGATCTGCAACCAAGGGGGGCAGCTGGGGCTGGAGACTCCCCCCAGGTCAGCTAATGTATTATCTGGACATCTCTGAGGCTCTCAGGGCCCCAAAGACCCAGCTGTGAGCTCCCATGCTCTTACCAGATGTGCCTCCCACAACGGGAAAGCCCCCCCCACCCATAGTCCCCCCGCCAGCTGGGCCCACTGCCCCCACCCGGCTCGCCCCCCTCCCTGCCCGCCTGTGGAATTGCACAGA
>PVIY010055286.1:0-13799 GCA_004026745.1 Myrmecophaga tridactyla | reverse complement strand
CAAGCCAGAACCCAGAGTTGTGTCCTGGAGGAGCTAAGTGAAGCCCACAGATGCTTAGAGAGGAAACCATTGGCATCAGAAGCTGGACGCATCTGGGAATAAGGGCCAGCAGATACCAGCCACATGCCTTTGTAGTATCTTTATTTGGTTTTGGTAGTAGGGTGATTTTGGCTTCATAGATTTGGCTTCATAGAATGAGTTAGGTAGCATTCCCTCCTCTTAAACTTTTTGTGAGAATTTGAGCAGGATTGGTGTGCTGGTTTGAAAGGAAGTGTGCCCCCTAGGAAAAGCCATGTTTTAATATAAATCCCTTTTCATAAAGGTAGAATAATCCCTATTCAATACTGTATATTTGAAACTGTAATGAGATCATCTGCCTGGTTGATGTGATTTAGTCAAGAGTGGTTGTTAAACTGGATTAGGTGACGACATGTCTCCACCCATTTGAGTGGGTCTTGATTAGTTTCTGAAGTCCTATAAAAGAGGAAACATTTTGGAGAAAGAGATTCAGAGAGAGCAGAGAATGCTGCAACACTACGAAGCAGAGTCCACCAGCCAGTGACCTTTGGAGATGAAGAAGGAAGATGCCTCCCGGGGAGCTTCATGAAACTGGAAGCCAGGAGAGAAAGCTAGCAGATGACATCGTATTCGCCATGTGCCCTTCCAGCCGAGAGAGAAGCCCTGACTGTGTTCACCATGTGCCTTCTCACTTGAGAGAGAAACCCTGAACTTCATCGGCCTTCTTGAACCAAGGTATCTTCTCCTGGATGCCTTTGATTGGACATTTCTATAGACTTGTTTTAATTGGGACATTTTCTTGGCCTTAAAACTGTAAACTAGAAACTTATTAAATTCCCCTTTAAAAGCCATTCCGTTTCTGGTATATTGCATTCCAGCAGCTAGCAAACTAGAACAACTGGTAATACTTCTTCTTAGAACGACTGGTATAATTCATCGGTGATTACATCTGGTCCTAGGCTTTTCTTTGTTGGGAGATTTTTGATGACTGTTTTGATCTCTTTACTTGTGAGTGGTTTATGGAGGTATACTATTTCTTATGGAGTCAACATAGGTTGCTCATGTGCTTCTAAAAATTGTCCATTTCATCTAAGTTGTCTAGTTTGTTAGCATACAGTTGTTTATATGATCCTTTTTATATCTGTGAGGTCAGTGGTAATGTCTTCTCTCTCATTTCTGATTTTATCTATTTGCATCTTCTCTGGTTTTTACTTTGTTAGTTTAGTCAAGGGCTTGCTAATTGTGTTGAACTTCTCGAGGAACCAATGTTTGGTTTTTTTGAGCCTATTTTGTTGTTGTTGTTGGTCTCAATTTTACTTATGTCTGCTGTAATCTTTGTTTTTTCTTTCCTTCTGCTTGCTTTGGAATTAGTTTGCAGCTCTTTTTCTAGTTTCTCCAAGTTTGTGGTTAGGCCTTTGATTTTAGATCTTTCTTTCCTTTTTTAGTGTGGGCTTGTAGGGATATAAAATTCCCTCTCAGCACTGACTTCCTGGCATCCCATGACTTTTGATATGTTGTGTTCTCATTTTTATTCATCTTGAGATATGTAATGGTTTCTCTTGCAATTTATTCTTTAATCCACTGATTGTTTAAGAAAGTATTGTTTAACCTCCATAAATTTGTGCATTTTCCAATCCGTTTCCTGTTGTTTATTTCCAACTTCATTCCATTATCATCAGAGAGAGTGCTTTGTATAATTTCAGTCTTTTAAAATTTATTAATACCTGTTTGTGACCCAACATGTGGTCTATTCTGGAGCATGTTTCAGGAGGACTTGAGAAGAATGTATGTCCTGTTGTTGGAGTTCATTGTTCTGAATATGTCAGTTAAGTCTAGTTCATTTATCAAATTATTCAAGTTCTCTTTTCATTATTGATCCTCTGTCCAGATATTCTATCTGATGATGTGAGTGGTGTTTGAAGTCTCCAATTACTTTGATAGATATCTAATTTCTCCCTTCAGTTTCTGTAGTGTTTGCCTCACATTTTGGGACATTTTCATGGCCTTAGAACTGTTAACATGCAACTTAATAAATTCCCCTCTATAAAAGCTGTTCCATTTCTGGTATATTGCACTGCAGCTGCTTACAAACTAAAACACCCAGCAATATAAGTGAAAGAAAGCAGACAAACAGTGCTACATATTGTATGATCCTATTTATAGAAAAGATTAATTTAAATTAATTTATAAAGATAGAATTAGATTCATGGTTGACTACTAGAGGGTATTGGGTTTTTCTTTTCAGATTAATGAAAATGTTCTAAAATTGATTGTGGTGATGAATGTAGAAGTCTGTGATCATATAAAAGCCACTGATTGTATAGTTTTGATGGATTGCATGGCATCCATCTCAGTAAACTGAGATGTATTCACAAACTACAAACCATGTCAGACTTGGTTATTCATAACACAAAGTTTTTGCAGGAATAGAAAAGAAAATTTAAGGGAAGGGAGGAATAAGACAAATGCTGAGAATTAAACCCATAGAACTCCATTTGAAGTTCGCCCTCTTCAGTTCTTGATCTTGTTTTGGCTTCTAGGTCAAAGGAGCAGATGGCTGTGAGGATGAAGATGTACCAATGAAATGAGGAATTGGGACAGCTATTCAGGAAATCATCCTGGAGTGGCTCCTTGTTTTCCAGTACTGGGGAACTTCACTTCCTGGGGCATCTAATCAAGTTCCTGGATTTATCATAGGAAACACATTCATAATTGCCATCTTCTGGATGATTGCCACCCTTCGTTGAGGTAGAATTTGTAGCACCCATTTTTGCATAATTTGTTTGATGCGTTTTGAAAAATGTAAACCATATAACCACCACCCCATTCAAGATATGCAACATTCTCATCCCCAGGATAATTTTTGTCAACACCCACTAATACCCAACCCAACACCTACTAGAATGGCTATTATTTAAAAACAAAAGCATGGGTTGGTGAGGATGCAGAGAAATAGGAACCCTCAATCACTATGGAAAATAATTTGGTTCCTCAAAGAGTGGAATAGCAGAGCATTTACTCCTCTGTGTAGGACTTCTTTCACACATGTTTTGTGTGTATCAGTATTTTATTCATTTATGGCCAAGTAGTATTCCATTACATGTATGTGCCACCATTCACTTGCTGATGAAGAACTGGATTGTCTCCACTTGGGGGGATTTATGAATAAAGCTTTTATGAACATTTGTGTACAAATCTTGTGTACAGATCTCTTCTGAGTTTTGACTTCTGGCTTCTTGCTTCTCCCATGGCTCCTCTCTCTGTGGCCTTCTCTATAAGGTCTCTAGTAATAGGTTAAGGGTCATCCTGATTGAGTTAGGCCACACAACTTAACTGAAGCAGCCTCATGAAAAGGTCCTATTCATAATGCACTCATACGCACAGGAGTGGATTAAGATTAAGAACACTTTTTTTCTGGGGTACATAACTCTTAACCACCACTCATTCCAACTGAAAATCACTTCTTTAAGTGCATGCCCTGGATACACACACACACACACACAAATGCAGTTTCAAAATTAATCAGCACATGGTCACTCTTGATTTAGCTATACATTCATCCATTTCTCTTAGATTGAAGCTAGCCCCAGGAATCATATTGCTTATTTGTAAATATTTCAGTATTATCTCTAGAAGTAAGGACTACCCCTAGCAAATTTAGATATCACCCTCCAAAACGAGGCAATCACTGATCTGATTTCTGTGTCTCTACATTACTTTCCCTGTTCTAGAAGTTCATATAAATAGAATCAAACGGTATATGCTCTTTTGTGTCTGACATGTTTTGCCCAGCATAACACTTTGGCAGTTTATCTATGTTTCATACCAGATTTTAAAGGAGAAAAATGGAAAGCAGGGTGAGGTGAGTGTTAAGCAATGTTATAGGTAGATAGATCCAGATACTTAATTTTTGTGACCCCTGAACCATCGGCCACCATGACCTGTTTAAATCGACACTACTCAAAGTGTGGCTGGGGATGAGACCATCAGCAACTCCTGGGAGCTTGATAGAAAGGCAGAATTCCAGGCCCTGCCCCAGACCTACTGAATCGGAATCTGCATTTTATCAAGGTGCCCAGAGAATTTGTGGGCATCTATCAAGTTGAGATGCATCAGTCAGAACAATCCTTGCAGAACTGCTTGGCAGCCTGGCTCATGTGCCACAAACAATGTCAGACTTCAAACAAAACAAAACAAAACAAAAATCTTGTGTGGACATATGTTTTCATTGCTTTTGGGTCAATTCTTAGGAGTGGGACTGCAGGGTCAAATGATAAATATGTTTTTAATTTTCTAAGAAATTGCCATTGCAGGTGGGAATATAAACTGAAAAAACTATTTGCAAAACAGTTTGGCGGTAGATTTTTTTTTAAAAAAAGTATAATTTATATGTTAAGAAGTAAGACAAAATGAAATCATAAAATGTCGAATTAAACCATAAAAGAAGAAAAAGAGGCAAAAAAGAAACAAAGACAAAACTAATGTATAGAAACAATTACACAGTACATGCGATTCCAATGATATTACTTCATATATATACTTCAAATATATTACTTCAAATGTGAATAGTTTAAATACCCCAATTAAAAGTCAAAGATTGGGTGCAAAGACGGGTCAGTGGTTAGAATGCTCGCATCCCACGTGGGAGACCCGGGTTGATTCCCGGACCATGCATCCAAAAGAGAAAAAAAAAGTCAAAGGTTGTAAGAATGGATTAAAAGAACAAGGTCCATCAAATGTTGACTAATAGAAATTCACTTTAAATATTAAAACTTTATAGGTTGGTATTATGGGTATGGAGAAAGCTATACCATCCTAACATCTATACAATCAAAAGAAAGCTGGCATAGCTGTAATATCTTTATTCATTTCTGATAAAGGAGACTTCAGAACATAGAAAGTTATCCAGGAAAAAAAAGAAGTACAATGTACTTTTAAATGGTCATTCCTTCAAGAACACAGAGTAATCCCAGTTATATATGCATCTAGCCAGAAAATGTCAAAATATACGAAGCAAAACATTCAAAAACCACAAGGAGAAATAGACAAATCCATTGTTACCATTGGAGACTTCCGCACTCCTCTTTAAGGAATTGATAACAAGTAGAAAATCAGTAAGGGTGTAGATGACCTAAAAGGTGCTATAAACCAACAGTTTCTAATATACGTTTATAGAATACACCAACCAAAACTATAATATACATTTTTCTCAAGCTCGCATGCTGTATTTACCGAAATAGGCCACTGTAAAATTCACCTTAACTATTTTAAAAGAATTGAAAACATCAAAGTGTATTCTCAGACCACAGTGCAGTTAAAACAGAACTCAATAATGGAAAGAGAACAAGAAAATCCTCAAAACTCTGGAAAGGAAACAGCACTCTTCCAAACAAACCATGGGTCAAAGAGGTTCAAGCAAAATTTTAAATATTTTGAGCTAAACAACAATGAATATACAATTTATCCATACTGATGAGATAATATGAGAGCAGTGTTCATAGGAAAATTTATAGCATTAAGTGCTTTTATTAAAAAATAAATATACTAAATCAATAATTTGAGCTAGGGGTTGGTAAACATCTTAGTAAACTCAAGAAGGAACAACACTTTAAGTCTAAAGCAAGCAGAAGAAAGATAATAAAAATGAGTGTAGAAATCAGTGAAAAAGAAAAACATATACTAGTGAAAATTATCAAAATAAAATCTGATTATTTAAAAGTGCAATAAAATTGAGACACCTCTAACCTGTCTACCAAGAGAAAAAACTCAAAATTACCAATATCAGAAATTGAAGTAGGGTCATCACTACCGATTCCATGCACCCTAAAGTGGTTAAGAAAAATATTCTGTTCCCTCAAATCAGATAACTTAGAGAAAGTGGACCAATTCCTTGAAAGACACAAACTACCATAATTCATCCAAGGACAAATAGATAACCTGAAAGGCACTATAACTCTATTGAAGAATTGGTTGAATAATTAATAACCTAGTAATACAAGGACCAGGTCCAGATGGTTTCATTGGTAGATTCTCACAAACATTTCAGAAATGAATTATTCCAATCTCCAAAATCTCTTTCAGAAAATAGAAGGTGAGGGAAGATAGAATGTTTCCATTCTATGACACAAACATTGTCCTAATACCAAGCCAGAAAAGCATGCTATAAGAAAGGAAAACAAGAGATCAATATCTCTCATGAATGGAGATACAATAATCCTTTAGAAAATACTAACAAATCACATACAACAATGCATTAAAACTAAGTGAGATTTATTCCATTTAAGCAAGGCTGTTTCAAAATTTGAAAATCAATAAAATCCACCACATCAACTGGATAAACAAGAGAAATTATATGATCATACCAACTGATGTCTAATAAACAGTTGACAAAATCCAATACCCATTCATAATTAAAACTCATCAAACTAGGAGGAGAGAGGAATTTCCTCAACTTGATAAAGAACAACAACAAAATCTTTACAGGTAACTGTAATCATACTTAATAGTGAGAGATTGAACACTTTTACCCTTTCTCTCCACTTCTACTTAACATAGTTCTGGAACGCTTAGCTAATGCAATAAGACAAGAAAAAGCAATTAATAATTGCTTTATTTATAATTATTTAAACTTATTAAGTCATAATTTTAGAAGGGAAGAATGCCATGATTATCTATTAGGAAAATCTCTTGTGATCTGCAAATGAAATGAATGAATACATAAACTCTGGGACATCCACGTAATTGGATATTATACAGTGATAAAGAGAAATGAGCTATCAAGCCAGGAAAAGAAATGGATTGATTAAAATGCATATTGCTAAGTGACAGAAAGCCAGTCTGTAAAGGCTATATAATTCCAATTATATAACATTCTGGAAAGAAAATTATAGAGACATTAGAACTTTTGTGGTTCTCAAGGGTTCATGGGAAGGGGCCAAACAAATAAGGCACAGGGAACTTTTTAGGGTGTTAAAACTACTCTATGATATATAATAGTGGATACATGACAGAATGCATATGGCAAAGCACATAGAACTTTACCATATAAAGTTTTATGAATCTTCATATATACTAAATTTTAAAAATCTTTTATGAGTTTTTGGAGATTCCAGAATGGAGTGCAAATTGTGAGAAAATAATCTAACTGTACTTCAAACATATGAAATGATCTCATTGAAGAAATTTGGGAAAGGCAATGAGCTAAGTACCTTATCTGTACACTCATGTACATACTTCTATACCTTTATGGTAGCTATTACCATGTCATTAGTATTATTTTATAAAATGCCCATTAGTTGAATTATTTTTTGTTTCTACTTTAGGCTGCTATTTAACAGCTTATTGTTGTTATTGAGAGTTCAGATGGTATATATTCATGATGGTTACAGATATATTAGGATATATTTTTGTTTCTTCTCTGAGGATTATGTAATGTTTAAATTTCATCTTACTTTTATAATTCTAAAAGTATAATTTTTACATATGTTTATTCCTAATAATATTGAATTCTGTGTTCACCATTACATCTTGTATCCTGCTTCACTCTTGTTTGCATTTTTCTTCTTGCCGATTACATTATGGAATAGTTCTTTCAGGGAGAACTTGTGAGTGGTAAACTAATTCATTCTTTATATGTGGAAATATATTTATTTGACCCTCACTTATGAATGGCGGTTCATCTGAGTATAGAATTATATCTTAACAGTCAGTCATCTCTGCATTTGGAACATCGTGCTCCACTGTCTTCTAGGATATTGTTGCTAATGTCCAGCAGCATAGCTGGTTTTGTTTCTGAGTAATCCATTTTCCCTCTAGTGACTGTCTTTATTTTTATACTCTGTAATTTCACTGTGACTATGTAGTCCCGTTCAAGGATCTGTGTAACTGTATATTTTATGATTCTAAAGGTGCATATTTTCCGTCAAGTCTAGACAATCCTCTCATGTTATCTTTTTTACTATTATCTTGTCCCCATTTGCTCTCATTTCACTTCTTAAAAACCATATTCTTATGCCCTGAATCTACTCATTCTATCCTCCAGATACTTTAATTTACCTTTCATATTTTCCATTGTCTTTCTATGTCATATGCCAGAGGAAGTTTTCAGAGTCATTTAATCGTCTCCCTAAACCTGATCTCATTTGTTATTTATTTCTAAATTGCTATAAAGTTATTTTTCAAATCTGTCTGTTTTCTGTTCTTATCTCATAACTCCTATTCCTCTTTGTGTTTCTTCAAATGTCTTGAATATATTTTCTAATCTCATTCAAAAGGTTTTCTTTAGCTCCTGAAAGGTGAGTTTACCTATAAGTTCTGTCTTCCCACTCTCTTGTGGTGTGTCTCCTCTTGTGCTTTTTAAGCTTTCCTTGCCAGCCTAACTCTATCAGGAATGGTTTTCCACAGAAGCCTAGATGCCCTTGCTGGCAATTTTATGATTGCCTTTCCCAAATACCTATTTGTCTTTCAAGTACTATTTTTTATTTTTTTTCAAGTACTAAAGTTTTATTAGAATTTTAATGTAAGACCTTTGCACTGCATAGATAATACAAATTCTCCTGACACTTGCAAACAATTTGGGCTTGTGGTCTTGATTTCTCACACAGTACCAAGTAAGACAATCTTGCTTTAATTTGGCTGTGCTAAATTATTTTAATTCCCTCTCCAGGATATGGCAGTCCTTCCTAAATTCTGACATTTCCCCCAGAATTTTAGCTCCCACAAGGATGGGTATGCACTCTGGATCCATGTTCCAATATGTGTGTGTGCTGTGTGTTTTTACACATGCACACTTATAATATTTCCTATAAACTGGTGGCCTATTTGGTTTCAACTGCCACTTACTACATAGCTTTGTGTTCCATTTTCACGTCTTGTTATCTTGATTTCAAGCTCAGTTTGGAAGTAATTTTTTTGCATGTTTCTGGGTCCTAGAAGCAGGGTGGTAGTTTTTCACTTTTTTGTAATCATCCATTTTGTTTTATAAATGGATTGGAAAAACAGTTTTCTCATTTATAGACTTTACAATATTATACCTCAACACATTGAAACACATCAGGCAGTGTGTGGCATGTTCATTGATTCCTAGAAATTGATGTATAAACCAGCATGCTGACTTCCTTGAAATCCGTGATGAGAAAAGGGATTTTCAGCATCACAAGCAGATTCTCTGCTCTTTATAAAATTGTCTGTAATATCAAATTGTAATTGTTAGTATTTTTGACATGGAATTAATAAAGGGTACTATCTCATTAAATGTATCACAGCAGCAGAGCCTGGAGCATATGTCTACATATTAGATTGTGGCCTTCACTGGTTACCATCATTGGCTGGTAAAAAACAATCTGGACACAGATTTAAATTTGTTTTTCTGGTCCTCATTTTTTTTATTTGTTGGCTCACCATTCCCCTTCAATCATAGTCTATTTCCAGGTACTATAAAATGCACTTGACTAGTTTAAGTATAATAAATCTTAACAATTTGTGACTAAAATCCTGAGAGACTCAGATACTTTACAGTTAATGGGCCACGTGCCTTGATTGATTTCTACAGTTGCTGAACCTCAGTCACTTCATTGCATTTGTCGGGAGTTCATCTCTCAGGGTGGAAGACTGTTACCACCTTACTGCATATTTTTGACGCTACTGTCAAGATGCATTTCTTAAAAAGATCCTCTACATATGAAATGGCTCAATCTCCATGTTTTATGTGTAGCAGGATTTAAGTGTTATGGGAAGATGAATAATTAGTTTAAACCAGTACCAGGCTTAGGATCCAGGGCTTGTCTTATGCAAAATGAATCAGAGACTATTGATTCCTTCCTCACTTCCATGTCCCAACATCATTATCTCTTTCCCAATTTGTTGTAACAGTCTCTAAGCCTATTTTCTTCTCTAATATGGTGTTTAAAATCTCTTGCTGTACATACAACTTCCACAGCCATGTACTATGAAACGAAGTGAATTGTAACACATCTCTGATTTTTTTAAGCACTTTTGATACTTCTTCATGGTCAAAAACATGAACTCTAAACTTTTGTTAATATGACCTTCAAGATACAATCGTAGTGTAGAATAGTATAGTATAGAAAATTTCATAAAATTTTGTTATTAACTTTGGAGTTTCATTTTAAAACACAAAATAGGACAGGCCACATGGCTCAGCAGGCAGAGTTCTTGCCTGCCATGCCAGAGACCCGGGTTTGATTCCCGGTGCCTGCGCATGCAAAAACAAAAACAAACAAAATAAAACGTGTCATCCTCTAGAGAGATATTTCTTCTGAGGATAAAATAGATACTTTTTGATTCCAGAAAATAGATAAAATCCACAAAAAGGAAAAAGATTGAGATAATGAAAATATTGGTTTTAAAATAGATTACCAGAGGATAACCTTGTAATTGACAACACTAGTTCATCACAAAGATGTTTGATTTGTTTAAATTATTTTTATTAGTGATAGAAAGTCAATAGCAAAAGACTTAATTCCGTTGCCTGAGTTTTAGGAAGAACGCACACAAAGGAGGATTAAGTACCCCATTCCCCAAAACTGTTGTGAAAGTTTTAGGATAGGGACCGATCAAAAGTATACATTGCTTTAAGGGACTATCCCTAGAATAAATAGTTTAGAAGATTAGAAGCATTGGTCAAATGTGGGATAGTGTGGCAATTCAGTTAGATTATGTACCAAGACCCCAGATAGTTCTATTTCTCTTTAGCATAGGACTGATGAAAACATGCATATCTGAGACAAAGTCCAAGGATAGCAATTCAGAGCACATATGATATATAAAGAAATCCTACAACTCAACAAGAAAAACAAACAATTCAATTTAAAAATGGGCAAAAGACTTGAATAGACACTTTTCCAAAGAGAAAATACAAGTGGTTAACAAGCACATGTAAAGATGCTCAACATCAGTGGCTATAAAGGAAATGCCAATCAAAACTATTAGAATGGTCATTATCAAAAAACAGAAAACTGCCAGTGCTGGAGAGGATGTGGAGAAATAGGTGCATTTATTCACTGCTGGTGATAATGTGAAATGGTTCAACTGCTTTGGAAGGCAGTTTGGTGATTCCTCTGGAAACTAAGTATATAAATGCCATATGTCTGGCAATCTCATTACTAGTTCTATAATCCAAAGAAATGAAAGCAGGGATGCGAATAGACATTTGCACACCAATATTTATAACACCATTATTCACAATTGCCAATGGATGGAAACAGCCCAAGTGTCCATCAACTGAAGAATGGTTGAACAAATTGTAGTATATACGTACAATGGAATATTATATGTTTGTAAGATGGAAAAGGTCCTGATGCATGCACCAAGGTGGATGAAACGTAAGGACATTATGTGGAAGGAAATAAGCCAGAAACAAGAGGACAAGTACTCTATGATTTTGCTAATATGAACTAACTATAATGAGCAGATTCTTGGAATTAAAATATAGCATATAAGCTACCAGGAGATAGAAAGAGGGTGGAGACTTGACAAATGACGATTAAGGTGTACATAATATTTAATAAGGCTAATTGTAAATATTCGGATGTGGATAGGTGTGAGGGTGGCACAATACTCTTAAGTGTAATTGACAATGCCGATGGTGTGTATGGCTGAAAGAGGAAGTCTAGGGTCATGTATGGAAGGGAAGCTAGAGGATAAAACCTGGGACTGTATAACATAGCAAACCTGGGGCTGTATAACATCGCGAAACCTATTGTGGATGATGACTTACTTAATTGTACAAACATAAGAAAGTTCTTCCATGAACTAGAATAATGTACGTCACTATTACAAGGTATTAATAATGGGTGGTATATGGGAAAATACAATTAATGCAAATTAAGGACTATAGATAACAGTAGTATTGTAATTTTATTTCATCAATTGTAATAAATGTACTAAACCAAAGGTAAGCATCAATAATAGGGGAAATAAGGATATGGGATTTTAGTTTTATTCTTTTTTTCAACAATGAGATTGCTCTCAAATTGATTGTGGTGGTGAATGCATAACTATGCCATTATAACAAGAGCCACTGATTGTACACTTTTGATGGATTGTATGGTGTGTGGTTAAAACTGTTTAAAAAAAGGGCACATGTGATGTAAGCCATATATCCCAAGAGGAAGAATACTATCACCATTTTTCCCTGGGCCAGGCATGGAGGAAATGCGGTCCTGACAATTGGTGCTATTTCCATCATTACCTTAATTCCTTCATAGCCATGTGCAATCTTCATTTTGTTTAAGCGCCTATTGGTAAATAGTTATTAATTCTGCCAAAACATGTTTGTGAGTAGAGAGAAAGTAGAGTGTAAATTGCTAAATTTTAGTTATTCCATGCATATAATTTATATCAGAAGGAAGAATAAAAATTCAGTAAATGATCATGATATAAAAACTGATTGCTAACAATGTGTGAAAGATTTAGGGAGCAGAAAGCAATGCACAGCCAGGTAAAATGTGGCCTTAAATAACAGAGATTTGCATTTTGCTTGGGACGTGCAAACAGAGATGAAGTGAACTCTGTCAGAGACTCTGCACTGGACACTAGTGGAGGGGGTTGCTACATTGTACGGACTGGGGACCAATGGTCCTCAGAGGCCTAACACTCCACGCTTACATCATCTTTTACCTTACTATTTCCACTCTGCATGTGGTCTCCTGCAGAGCCCGATGGACCTGCTTGTTCCGCAGAGTGTAAATGACGGGGTTCAGCAGTGGGGTCACCACAGTGCTCACAAGGGCAGCCTCTCTGTTGGACTCCAGCCTGCTCCTCTGCTTTGGTTTCAGGTAAATAAAGACCCAGCTGCTGTACAGAGAGAGAGGATGTGAGGTGAGAGGAGCAGGTGGGGAAAGCTCTCTGTCGCCCCCTGGCTGTTGGGAGATGCAGAAGTGTGACTCCAATGTTGCTGTATGCGATGACCGTTAAGAGGAGGGATGTCAGGACAAGCAAGGCAAGGCTGAAGGCCAACAATTCCACAGATCTGGTGTCAGAGCAGGAGAGAGGGATCAGAGGGCCGAGGTCACAGAAGATGTGAGGAATGACTTAGAGGCCACAGAAAGATAACTGGGAAGTTTCATCACCAGACCAGTGATGATGTGACGCTCACAGCAAAGCAGACGCATGACCAGGAGGAGGCAAATCCTCAGGTTCACGATGATGGGGTAGTGCAGAGGTTTTCAAATGGCCACATACTGATCCACAGACATCACCCCTATCAGGAGGAAACCTGCTGCCCCCAGAAAGACAAAGACAAAAGCTTGGATGAAACAGGCAGCAAAGGAAATCGTTTGCCTGCCTGAAAGAAAGATGGCCAACAATTTAGGAATAGTAGCGTTTATGCGGGAACACTCAGTGACGGAGAAGATACTGAGGACAAGTACACAGGTGTGTGGAGATGGGTATTGGCACAAGTGATGATGAGTAGGAACGTGTTTCCTGCAGTGGACATCAGGCACGCCAGCAGATGCACCAGGAAGAGGACCCTGCCCGGGTGCTGGATGGCAGGAGAGCCCTCCAGGATGAACCCCTCGACAGATGTCCCATTCTCCATTTCAACAAACATCGCATTTTAACCTATGATAAGAAAATACAGCATAGCACTGAGCTGAAAAAGGGAGCACAGTTGTAAGCCTAAGAAATGGCAAAACCATCCAGTGAAATGGTTCTGTTATACGAAGGAACAGACTCCAATGCTAGTTCTTCCTCCTAAGAGCTGGGTCAGTTTGGAAAGTGAATTCACCTTTCTGAACTTTGTGTTCACCTTCTTTAAA
>PVIY010055285.1:0-13812 GCA_004026745.1 Myrmecophaga tridactyla | reverse complement strand
ATTGATTTGGTTTTTGATGAGGTTTTCCATGTCTGTTCATACATTCTGAATTGTTTCAGCTCCTGTATGTCATTTGAATTGTTGGTTTGTTCCTTTGACTGGGCCATATCTTCAATTTTCCTAGTGTGATTTGTTATTTTTTGCTGGCGTCTAGGCATTTAATTACCTTAATTAGTTTATTCTGGAGATTGCTTTCACTTCTTTTATCTGGGGTTTTCTTGCTGGATGAATTTGTTTTTCTTATCCTGCCCTGTGTGTGGTGCTTGTCTGACTGCAGGTCCCACCAGTGTAAGATGATGCGGTACCTTTAACTTTGGCTGCGGGCGTGGTGGAGACAGAGGAGAGGTTGTAGGCTGGTTTTAATGGCTTCAAATTACCAAGCCCTGATGTCTGAATTCCTTGAGGGAGGGATTCCACCTGAGTTGGGCTTCACCCCTCCTCTGGGGAAGGCACAGGCTCCAGACAAGCCCCCAAAAGAGCTTACTTCTGCCTGTGCCTGGGGCAGTTGCAGCCTGAAAAGTCTTGCCGCTGTATCCAGAGGGAGTCAAGCCTTTGTAGATACACAGCCACAAAAACCTCTGTTTCCTTCTTTTTTTCCCCCCTTTTTCTGTCAATCCTGCCCCCTTGGCGCCGGGGCAAAAATGAGCAACCTCCTCTTTGATCAGGTTCACCTAAGCTGGGGGCCTAATTTTAGTAGTCAGAATTTGTTAATTAGTTCCACAATTGGCGTTTGATTGTGCCCAGTCCCTGCTGCTGGTAAAGTCCTTTCCTTTCCCTTCTGGGAAGCGGCCTGTGGGGGAGGGGTGCTGGCTGCCACAGCTTTGGGAACTCACGGTTCTGGGGGTGCTCACAGCTGGTCCAGCTGGTCCAGACTGGGGTATGCTGTGTGTCTGGTCACTGATGTGGCCCCAGGAGCTGTTCTGTACTGTTTCTGGTTATTTAGTAGTTGTTCTGGAGGATGAACTAAAACGCGCATGTTGTTAAGCCGCCATCTTGACCCGGAAGCTCTGTATGGTTTTATTTTAGTAACCAGAAAACAAAAACAAGTCTTTGCTAATTTGTAGATTAAATATATAGAGAACGCTATATTTTCATAGGAATTTATTAATCTATGTTTGGCAGCATTCTATATCTGTTTTTTTTTGGGGGGGGGAGTAATTTGAGTGTCTTGCTCAAGGTCATACAGTTAAAAGTCACATTGAAGACCAAGATTCTTTCACACTGACTTTAGGCAGTTCATTAACCTTTTGTTGTCTTTCTGTACTCAGCAGTAAAAATGTGAGTCCAAACATCTAAGAGAGAGATCCAAAAGAATAAAATAATATAGAAATGTTGTAAAATTAGAATTCTTAATTTTAAAAAATCATATTTAATAGTTTTCTGAAAGGCTGCTTTAATTTATTTATTTATTTTGGACTGGAATTCTTTTTTTTTTTCATTTAGCTATGCCTTTATCATTACAATCTACTTTTTTTTTCTTTTTGTGAAAAATAGCATATATACAAAAAAGCAATAACTTTCAAAGCACATTGCAACAATTAGATGTAGAACAGATTTTAGAGTTTGGTATAGGTTACATTTCCACAATTTAGGTTTTTACTTAGATATTGGAGTCTAAAAGAAATATCAATATAATGATTCAACAGTCATACTCATTTGTTAAACCCTACCTTCTCTGTATAACTCCACTATCACCTTTGATCTTTCTCTCAATCTTTAGGGGTGTTTTTCTAACTTTTTCATGTTGAAAGGGGCTATCAGTAATATGGGATGGGGGATGGAACTAGTTGGTGTTCTGGAGAGGCTGGCCCCTCTGCGCTTCAGGACTTACCTAATCCTGGGACCCATCTGGATGTTGTAGGTTTCTGGAAAATTATCCTAGTGCATGGACCTTTGTAGAATCTTATATATTGCTGTAGGTGTTCTTTAGGGTTGGCAGGAATGGTTTTTTGTTGCAGTTTGGCAAGCTATGATAGGTGTCCAAGTGAAGCTTATGTAAGAGTAACTTCCAGAGTAGCCTCTTGACTCTTATTTGAACTCTCTCAGCCACTGATAAATTATTTGTTACACTTCTCTTCCCCCTTTTGGTCAGGATGCAATTGTTGATGCCACTGTGCCAGGGCTAGGCTCATCCCTGGGAGTCATTTCCCATGTCACCAGGAAGACTTTCACCCCTGGATGTCATGTCCCACGTAGTGGGGGTGGGCAATGATTTCACCTGCAGAGTTGGGCTAAGAGAGAGGCCACATCTGAGCAACAAAAGAGGTCTTCCAGAAGTAACTCTTACGCATACCTTTAGGTAGGCTAAGCTTCTCCACTATGTACATAAGCTTCACAAGAGCAAACCTTAAGATCAAGGGCTTGCCCTATTGATTTGGGTGTCCCTAATGTTTGACACAGTGTCAGGTGGTGAAGTTTAATAGTTCCATATTTTTTTCTCCCATTGAAAGGCTGCTTTTAATGTCCATTTCCTGAATGCCACTCTGATCATTAAAATCTGACAGAAATCCATTGTCTATTTCTTACTCTTTTTGGTAGTGTCTTTGGCCAGTAGATATTTAGTGTGACAGTTTTAAATATAAATAGAATAAGATGTTTTCAAGGGTAAGATAGATAAAATTGCTAGATATTAATGAAGGTGTTTAAAATAGGAAGAGCATACTGATTAATATTTAGGTGAGGACCTAGTAAAATATTTTGTAGTCATTGTGTACATTCATTTTATTGTTTCTTTATTTTTCTTTTAGCCAAAGTCATACACTCGCTATCAAGAAATTATGCTGGAAGAATTATAGTGGAAAAACTGAACAGAATGAAGCAGAAGGTGCTGAATGGTTACACTTTGCAAGCTGTGGTGAAGATCATACTGTGAAGATACACAGAGCTAACATATGTGCACTGTAATGGACTTAACTATAAGTATCTTAAGGAATGCAGTCTTTGATGTCTTAAAATATCTATCATGTGAATGGATAACCTTTCTTTAGCATCATAATTTAATGGAGCTTCATTTTTAAGCAGTAGCCCTTCTTTGGATCATGGACCCTTTGAAAATCTGGTAAAAGCTGTGGACCTTTTTCTCAAAATTATTATGTATGTACATACACCCGAACTTTGCACATTCTCTCAGAGATTCCCAGACCTTCAGATCTGCATCATCAGTCCCAAACTAAGAACGTCTGTTCGTTCTTATTCATGACCAGATTTTTCTAATTTTGTGTTAGTTTTGGTCTTTTTTTTTTCCCATATGCTCTTCTTTGGGACATGCCAGTGTTTATTTCTCTCTTTAAAAGGAAGAAATAGAAAATAAAAAAAGGAAATCCAGATTACTTGATTTTTATTTTAAGTTTTTTGTAAATAAACATAGCACACAAAGTGTTCTAACCCTCTCTTAACCTTTTCTTCTCAGTACACACCAGTCATTCGAGGAGTTTGGCAGGCAGTTGTTAAGTTAGAAATTCAGTCTGTCATTTCCTTTGTTCTTTAGAAGTACATAGGTTCTTATTTTAGGGGTTAATTAAGGTAGAATATCCTGATATTTAAATTGATAGATATAGATAGGGGCTGAAAAACTGAGTTCTGAATCATTTATCTGATGAAGTCACGTGAAGGATGTCCTCCAGGTAGAAGGTCTAGCCGGTGCAGGTGGAAGCAGAGGGTGCCCGAGATGGAAGGTTGGCTTGTACAGCCGGGGGTTAGGAGGGCCAGGACTGCTGGGCAGCTGGGAGTCGGGTAGAGAGCTTAAGGGCTGATGTGACAGATAGTGACGAACACTGGTTGTGAGAGTGGAGGGTTGCCCCACACCCTATTAGAACGTGGAGTCACTGCAAAGTGGCAATTAAATGAATACTGTGCATAATATACTGAAAGAAGAGATGAAGATTTTCTTGATAGGAGTTTATGCCATTATCTAACATATTTTGCTTCAAAAGTTGTTAAATGATATTTTGCAGTGGCTAAATGGAGTTTTCTAGACCAATGCTGTCCGATATTTGTAGTTCAGAAAAAATATAATGTGAATTACATACATAATTTCAAATTCTCTCTTAGCCACATAAAAAAGTAGAAGGAAACGTGAAATTTATTTTAATAACATTACCTTTAACCTAGTATCTCCAAAGTATAGTTTCAACATAAATCAATATTAAAATTAACATTTTACATATATAGTATGTTTTACAGTTAAAGCTCCTTAGTCTAAGCTAGCCATGTTTCAAGTGCTCAGTAGCTGCATGTGGTTAGTGGCCATCCATATTTGAGCAGTGCAGCTCTAGACTGAGTGTATAAACTTGTCACACCTTTAATGAGATGTGTGTATGTGGTTGTGTGTGTGTGAGAGAGAGAGCAAGAGAGAGAAAGTGTAAGCACCATGGCGGTAAGCATCTGAGCTTCCCAACCGCAGAGAACAGAACACCCTGTAGTATCTTTTACCTGCTTATCAGCTGGTGAGTGTGGGTATATTTTGCTTCAAAAGGAGTTAAATGATGTTTTGCAAAGCCTAAATGGAGGCACCTGGGGATTTGCTTCAATCCTAGTGCATGCAGGACTCAGTGGCCTGGGTTTTTTGTGACGTAGCTCCAGAATCAGTCTTCAGAGCAGGTTAGTCCTTTAGTTCCTTTTCCAGCACAGAACTAAACCCTGTAATGCCACCGGAAAGCAGACCTAGAGTTAGAAGATAAAGTTTCCAGTTGTTCCCAAATTAATTTGTTCATTTAATTTGTATACAGACAATTTTCCAAAGTCATTCTAAACCCATCGTCCTTGTTAATCACTGATGTGATTCAGCCTGGAAACCATGCAGAGCACTTGCTGTATGTTTGGGCAGTCTGTGTAGCGCTTCATGTTTCTTTACACATGTTAATCTGCCAGAGAAGCACTGTTTGTATCATATTGTAGTGATTCATGATACCTAAAGCAAAAAGACCGTATTTGGCACTTTAGAGATGCTGAGACGTATTTCAAAATCCCCAACCTGCTCTTTCCCATTCCTCTTAGCATCACATTTCTCTGATCAGTTCACAGCATCATATTTCAGATTGATAGAAAGCACCAGCTTAAGTAGTTGCTATCCTCTGACCTATATGGCTTTCCTAGACAGAGGAGAGGTGACAGAATTGCTATTCCAAGTCCGTGTTCACCTTGGACAACAGGGAGCCAAATCAAATCACTACAGTGTCTCCCCTGCCAACTTGAGGGGAAGTAGAATTGGTTATTGATTCCAAAGGGAGAGTATGGGATTTGGAGGAGACTGCAAATTCGAAAATAAAGAATAAAGCACAGATTTTTTTTTTCTCTTCTTAAAATTAGAAATCCTGGCAGTTTTAGCAAATCCTGGATTGCCTGTAAGAGACCTTCCATGTTATCTGCTGCAGTCCCTGCTTGGCTGCATGTAGTAGTTTACGAAAAGGGAGAGACTTTTCCCTCCTGCAGTATGGCTTCAGAATATGATATTCTCAAGCACTGCTTTTTAAACTTTAGGGTGCATCAGACTTAGAGTCATTTGGGGGCTTTCTAAAACATGGATTGCTGGGCTCCAAACCTAGAATTTTTACTGTTTTTTTTTTTAATTTTTAAATATTTTTATTGAGGAATCTTAACACATATACTTTCTACACATGGTGCACAATCTGGCTCACAATATCATCACATATTCATCACCATGATCATTTTTTAGAACATTTGCATCACTCCAGAAAAATGAAAAGAAAAAACAAATACCATACCCTTTACCTTTCCCTCTCATTGACCAATAGTATTTCCTTCTACCCAATTTATTTACCCTTTTCCCCCCTATTATTTAATTTTTATTTTTATCTATTTTTTTACTTATCTGTCCATACCCTGTATATAAGGAGCATCAGACACAAGCAAACCTAGAGTTTTTTGATTCAGTAGATCTGGGTGTGTGGGGGGTGCTAAGAACTTGCATGGCTGACAGGTTCCCTGGTATTGCTGGTGCTGCTGGTCCAGGGACTGATGACACCATTGCTCTAAAGTAGGGTTCTGTGATGGCAGCATCACAGGATGACACTATTTCTCTGGCCCTAGCTCAGACTTAGTAAATCAGAATCACTAGTGTCAGGACTCTTAATTAAAGATCTCCAGGAGATTACTGTGCACCCTAAAGTTTGCTAAGTGCTGTCCTCTTACTGCAACACAACTAGGACTTTATTAGAACATAAACTACAACAAACAATTTTTTGATGACTACCTTGAGTTGTGTAATGCCTGTGGATGGAGTTCCTATCTTTAGAAGTCTTCCCCAGTAAAAGTTTTTTTTAATCCCTTTTGATATAATACTCAGAACAGTGGTCCCAGAATCCCTGTGGCAAAGACTCCACGGACATAGATTAATTGGAGCAGGTGGCTCTGTGTCTACCCTGCTGCTGCTGGTGCCCATATTAATTTTGTAGGTTTTCTGGTTCACTTAGTTTGGCCTTTCTTCAATGGTTATGAAACACATTTAGAGGCTAGGAAACTAAGGAAGTGAATTCAGGATTCTCTAGTGACAGAGGGACCATCCTTGTGCCATGCCCAGATAAAATAACCACATTCACGAAGAGCAGTTTCTAGGACCAGGGAGTGAGTGTCTGGAAAGGGAACCATGGTGGACATGGGGACAGTTTCCAGGCCACTTGCTGCCATTCAGCAGGTCCGCTGGTTACATTAACGTAAGGGTTTCAACTCACCAAAGTATTTAAGATCAGAACAAAGAACAGGAAAGCAAAAGCAGAGTTGAAATCCTGGAGATGATTAACCGGGGAATCTGGGACCACAACTAATGGGTATTCAGTGGAGAAGGACAAGTTGAAGATTAATCACTAGACACTCAATAGGTGTGATCCTGAGGGTTTGAATGACAAAAGTAAAGGTTTGTTACATATCCCTTGTAGCACTAGACTACTAAATGGTGGTTTATTGTTTAGGGGAGAGTGTACTGAGGTTTGTAACTTACTTGGAAATGTATAAAAATAAGATGAATTGATGGATAGCTACATGGACAGGTGAAGAAAGCATAGCAAATGTTCATGGTAGAATCTAGGTGATGAATATATGTGTTCCTTATAATTCAACTTTTCAGTATCATATGTTGAGGAAAATGGCTTTGGCATATTACACTCAAGTTGGAACCAAGCTAATACAAGGCTGTTGCTGCTGATGGGAGCAGCCCTGGTCCCCATGTACCAACCTGCTCTCCCCACCCTCCCTCCCCTTCTGATGCTGCTCCCCGCAATGTGCCCACTCCCAGATTTACAGAGAAGAGGGCAGGGAGATAGCTCAGCTGGGAGAGCTCTCTGAGTCGGCAGCTGAATCACTGAAGGTGGAAGGCTGGAGTAGAGGTTTGGGCACCAGCTTTGATGCTTAAATATCCTTGGAAGTACATCAGTAAAAAAATTCGCCCTTGAATCTTGAATCTTGGCAAGTTTTTTCCTCAACCATGTGATGGGGATGATATTGGCATATCATCTAGCTTCATTTTTACTCTGAGTGAAAGAAAATGAAACTTTTCTTTCTGGCTCATGCCGAGTAGAAATTTATTTCTCACTCAAGTGAAAGAAGTCAAAGTAGGCAGGCCAGAACATTTAGGGAGACGTCTCAACATGATCAGGGGACCCAGACTCTTCATTTTGCTGTCTGCCATACCAGCGTGTGGCTCCCACCTCACTGTCCGGGAAGGCTGCTTGGCCTAAGAAAACCCCCCCACCCCCGACCCCTGCCACTACTTTAAGAAAAATTCCTGAAAGTCCCACAGAGTTCTGCTTAGTATTATTGGCCAGAATTTAATCTAGTGTCCATACCTAGCTTCAAGAAAAGCTAAGAAATGAAATATTTATTCCAGGTGGTTATGTGCTCAGATGGAAATTGGGGTGCTTTACTCTGGAAGAAAAGAAGAACAAATATTAGGGAACTATTAGTCTCAATTCATAAAAGTACTGCCTCGTATGAAAAAATGTTAGCCAGTATTGGAGTAAAAGACACCAAAAATTGATAGCTATTACTATTATAATTGACTAAAGCTCTGCTCACGTCACCTTCATAGGGCCTTAACTAATTTCCTAACTTCAAGTATTCTTTCCTTTCTTTGAATTCATAGTATTTTTTTTCTGATTTTCTTTTATGACTTTTGCTAGTTTCTATCTTCTATTTATGTATATGTCATAGCTAAACTGCATACTTTCTGTCATAAAATCATCTCCAATTGACACAGGGAATTATTGACTCACATAACTGAAAAAAGCCCAGTGGTAGAATAAACTTCAAGAATAGTTTGACCTGGGCTCTGTTTCCTTTCTCTAATTCTCTCTGCTCTGCATCCTCCGTGTGTCAGCTTTCTCCTTAGTTGTCTTCTGTTGCAAGATGGGTGCAAGCAGTCCTTGGGGTAATATATTTCCTTGTTCATATCAAAGGAAATAAGCCCTTTAAGCCTAAGTCCCTAGGTTTATTCTGATTGGAACATCCCTGAAGTAATCATAGTGGGCAGGGGAAAGCCACACATTGAGTGGCTTGGGCTGCCTGTCTGCTATGGCAAGAACCCTGAGATTATTCTGTCTGGGAGCTGGAGGCAGGATGGGGCTCACCGAGACCACTGGACTACTTTATGTGGGGTGGTTTTCAAAAAAATATCTGAGGGGCAATGGATGCTAGGTAGGCGACCAGTAAAGGCCCACTATCCAAGCCAAGTAAAGCCTAAGCCTCTTGCCTTCAGATTTATTTCTCCATTCTTCACAGGATCTAGTATAGTGTATTGCACATACAAGGGTCAAATATTAGTTGACTCCAGGGATGAGTAAATTTGACAACACAGGTGGCTGGGGGAGGAAGCTTTCTCAAATGTGACCCACCAGTCAATAAATAGAGTAACTGACACCAGATGCTTTCCATATCTTGATGATAGGAAAGAGTAGGGGCAAAGTACAGGAGGGAGGGAGTGGTCCATACAGAAGGAGCAGAGAAGGGGGAGGCTTGGCCCAGCGGACCTGCCCCTGAATGAACACCCGGAGAAGCGAGCCCCAGCTGAACACCATCAGGAAGCTTGCTGCTGAGTCCTTCCCTCTCTCTTGTGGTTTGCCTAGTTCTGGTTTAACATTCTGCAGTGTAGACATAATGGAGCCTTGTTCCCAATTATATCATGTTTCTGAGCTGCACTTTTAGCTTCTATTCACAGAAAAGGTCTCCTTTCACTTTCGTGGGGGAGCTTCCTGGGGTTTCTGATCTTTCTTTCCACTGCTCAAAGTTGTTGCTGCCTGGCTTTGCAGAGAAGCCTGCTCCAGTGTATCTCTCTCTCTTATTCCTGCAGTGCGGGTCCTCTTCTGATTTCCTAGGTTCCAGAATATCTAGATCTGCAGGTTCTCCTTGTTAGGGAGGTGTGCATTTCACTCTAGCAGGAAATGCCAAGTTATTTCATTATTCAAACCAAATCCTGCCTTCTCTGAACCATCCACACCCCCACCCCCAACCCCAACAGCTGGCAGGAAATTTTTTTTTTTTTTAATTTGCATATGGGCAGGAGGCACCAGGGATCGAACTCCAGACCTCCAGCACGGCAGGTCGGAGCTCTGCCTTCTGAGCCACGGCAGCCGCCTGGCAGGAAATTTGACCCGTCATTTTTGCAGCCCCCAGGCCAACGTCCTAGAGGGTTTAGCCAGTGGGAAAACCTCTACCTTCCTCACCATTTAAGAGGACTATTATAATGGAGCATCCATCTCCACCAGGATAACAAAACAGTTATCCTGAGTGAGTCCCCATTTGCTCCTGAATTTCATCACTGCACCACCTGGGCTTCAGATCCAGCCCTCATCACTCCTTGCCAGGACTCTGTCCAGCTTTTGACCAGCAGTGCTGCCTGTAGCCCCTCCATACCCCAGCCCCTCCTCGGTACTGCCAGGGCTCTCAGACCCACCTCTCCTTCAGTCACTCTCCTGCTGAGACACCCTGGTGTCTTCCTGTCCCTACTGCACAGCAGAGTCTGACCCCACTTGCTTTCCTCACTCTCTGACCCATCCCTTATCGCCACAAAACCAAAGCCTGCGTTCCAGGCTTCCCCTTTGGGAAGGGCCCTTGCAGTCCCAGACTGGGAAACCCTCTTCCCTAGCACTCTGTAGCATGGAGAGTTATCTGACTGAGGACCCATCACCTTCATTCTCCCAGGGACCTCTCAGACATTCACAAAGACTACCTAATTTACTGTTGACCTCCTAGCTTCTACCATGGCCTGGCAGGAGTTGGTGCCCAAAAAAACACTGAGTGAATGCCCTTGCCAAAGCCCCAGGTTTCATCTGCAGCGACTCAAGCCTGTACAGTTTCAAGAGATTAGAACAGGTCTCTCTGCCCCCAATTTTCACAATCCCAACCAGCCTGGTCATGACCGTTAGATAATTTTGCCTAAATCACCTCTTGGGGTCACTCTGTTGCTCAAAGACTTCAGAATGAAATTCCAGTCGCCTAGCCTGATTTAAGGCTTTCTATAACCTTACTCCAAACCTGCCCTGCTTTCTTCTCACCCCTGCCTAGGGCTTAACTCTGAGAGGCACTCACTGGACTTTTGCCAAATGAGTGAATGAAAGTATACATTCCCTTTATACAGAGTAGGGGTTCTTACAAACTGAGCCCATTGCTAGGGGTCACTGCAGGGTGGGGTCCTATTGAACTCTGTTAATTGGGGAGCAAGGAGATTTGGAGAGATTATCATCCTGAGGCAAGAAACCAGATTCAGCAAGCTGGGCCAGACACACAACCTCACTGAGGGGAAAAGATTTTTAAGTACAAAATCGGACCCATAACTGGCCCAATCTGGCCATAGACACATTTTTTTTTTTCAGGCTTTTAGGTGAGAGAGATCTGTAGGCAGGAAATGAAAGAGCTGTTTCCCTACAAGGCTGTACATTTTGGGTACAGACGCTGGCTGCCCAGGACCTCAGCTTGGACTAGCTCAGGGTCCTCCAAGGCTCCAGGGCCAGCAGCTTGACAAGATGAGAGGAGGCAGTAGCAAGACTGTAGCACAGAACCTGGGAGCTCATGGGATGGCGAGAAGAATGTATAAGATATTCGTGGGTAGGGGCTGGAGGATCTGCTTCAAGCAGGGGTGAAAGTCAAGCAGTCTGATTTCTCACAATCTCTTTTGACAGCTGTTTTCGTTTCTTGGCCGCTAAAACAAATACAGTGTAAAGGTTGGTTGAACAACAGGAATTTTATTGGCTCACAGTTTCAGAGTCTAGAAGGTTTACTTCCTACTGAGGTTGGTATCTTCTGGCTGGCCAGAAATCTTTGGGGTTCCTTGGCTTTTCTGTCACATGGCAAGGCACGTGGTAGAGTCTTCTTTCTCTTTTGGTTCCAGCTCCTGGCTGCTCCCTGTAACTTCTCTCTCTGTGGTCTTCTCTAAAAGGCCTCCAGTAATAGGTTTAAGACCCATCCTGATTCAGTTGGGTCACACCTTATCAAAAAGTCCTATTTACAATGGGTTCCAACCCACAGAGGTTGATTAGGAACATGTTTTTTTTTTTTTTCTGGGGTAAGTAACTCCAGGCCCCATAGAAGAGAAGGCCCAAGGAATCTTGATTAAATGCAACTGAGGGGGCCAATTAAAGGCTGAGGCTCCCAGTGTCCGCATAGACCTCCTAAGTCTCTCTTTCTTCGTTGCAAGTCCATTGTGATGGCCCAGTTCAAAGGCACCTTTTGGGTGCCTTTCCTGGACCCCCATGTTGGAAGTAGCCCCTTTATTTTAGTTTCCTTTGCTTCTCAAGAAAATACCATACAATGGGTTGGCTAAAGCAATGGGAACTTATTAGGTTATGGTTTTGAGGCTAGGAGTAGTCATCAGGGTATGCTTTCTTTCCAAAGACTGGCATTCTGGGGCTGGCTGCTTGGACTCTTGGGCATCTCTGTCACATGGCAATGCACATGGCAGCCTGTCCTGGCCTCTCCCTTCACTTCCAGTTTCCACTGATGTTCAGCTTCTGCCTATTCCCTCTGTGGCTCTCTCTCTCTCAATTTAATTCTGTTTATAAAGGACCAAGTAATAGGATTAAGACCTATACTGATTGAGTTGGGCCAACTACATCAAAAGTTCTTACTTACAATGGGCTCACACCCATAAGAACAGATTAAGCTTAAGAACAGGTTTTTCTGGGGTACATAACTCCAAATCGCCCCACCCTGCCTCTACTACAATTCTACACCAGCATTCTGAACCAACAGCCTGGTACCTGTCCTACATCGCCTTGTGCCTGGATGTTCAGTGGTTCATTTCCCTCCTTGGCTGTAGGGACAATATCTTCACATTCCCATCAGCATACCATATTCTGGGCACAGCCAGTTGCACAAAAATATTACTTGACTAAATGGTAGCTCAGTGCTTTTTCATAACCTTCAAGAGCTTTGCACTGACTTGGCCCATTCAGATCTTTCACTAGGCAAGCTGGTCCTAGAGTAGCACCCCTGGGGATCTGTGATTTGTTGCACCTTGAGGACAGGTCATCTCTACATTCCCTGGGGAAATTCCCAGGCCCTCATTCTTCAGCGTGCAATGGATGGGGCACCAGCATCACGTGGGTTTGTTAGAAACAGAATCTCAGGTGCCACCTCAAACTCAGTGAATCAGAATCTGCATTTTGATAGGATCCCTTGGTGATTCATGTGCAAGTTACAGCCTGAGATGCCTGGTCTAGAGGAGATACGCACAGGGAGGCCAAGAATTAAAAGAAGGATGAGGAGCAAACACACTGTACAGTTGCAGGAAGGACAAACCCCACCTGTGTTCCATCTTACAGATGGCCTGAAAGCCACAGTGGCTAGCATCAGGTGCCAGTCTTGTTCGGTCTTCTTCTAGTTGTGTCCCCTTGAGGAAGTTACTCTATCTCTCTCTGCCTCGGTTTCCCCATCTGTAAGGCCACCTCACAGATCTGATGAATTACTGAGTGATTAGTATAGGTAAGAGTACATGTGCCCAGGGCAGTGCCTGGACCATAGCAAGGGTTCCATAATGCTAGCTCTTATTATTATTTCCCAAAGCCACATTCACAGGACCCCATGCAGAGGGGCTGAGATGGCAAGAGCATTCAAGGAGGCTGCTGACAGTATGGCCAGAAGGTATGCGCATGAGGGTTAGTTAGGGTACACTAACATTCATTCATCAATCCATTTATTCATTCCAGAACAAGTATGTATGCTTTGTCCAGCAAAGCCCTGGGATTTGGCAGTGAGGAGAGAGCTGGGGTGGTATGCAGGCCATGTGACAGGGCACCGCTTTTACTGCGGTAGCCCTAGGACTGGGCACTTCTGACCAGGGTGAGAAAAGCCCCCGCTGGTATGCCTTTCCCAGGCCTAGCATTCAGGGCTGGGCAGGGAGCAGCAGAGCTGTTTGGGTCCTCCAGCGGCTCTCAAGCAGGGTTACAGGGCAGCAGGACCCCTGTAACAGAAAGAGGCTGGGCCCGGTAATCTGCATCTCCATCATGCTTTCCTAGGTGTCTGCAGGCAGCCACTCGGGCATGACTGCCACCCAGAAGGTGAGCTTGGGACCTGTCCCAGCGCGGAGTGTTTCGAGAGCCAATGAACCCAACTTTGGGGCCCCCCACGGGCTTGCATCGGAGACCCCTCCCCAGGGCCTCCACAGCAAGTACCTTCTAGCGCTGGGTGGCCCTCCAACATCCCCTCACCTCAAGCCCCGACTTGGTTCCACAATGAACACCTCGCCCGGCTCCCAGTACTTGACCCTTTCCAACTCATCCGCTGGAGCAGCCTCGTATCTAGGATCACCTGAACCCCCCCCCCGCTTCTCGTAGAGGCCGCCGCACGGGCTAGGCGTATCTACTCTCC
>PVIY010055284.1:0-13824 GCA_004026745.1 Myrmecophaga tridactyla | reverse complement strand
GACTGAACAATGATATAGCTTTCACAATGAGACTCTGCGAATGTGAAAACCTTGTGTCTGATGCTCCTTTCAGCTACTATATCAACAAAAGAGTAGAACATATGGAATAAAAATAAATAATAGGGGGAACAAATGTTAAAATAAATTTAGTTTGAAATGCTAGTGATAAATGAAAGCAAGGGGTAAGGGGTATGGTATGCATAATCTTTTTTTCTCTATTATAGTTTTATTTCTTTTTCTGATGTCTTTTTATTTCTTTTTCTAAATCGATGCAAATGTTCTAAGAAATGATGAATATGCAACTATGTGATAATATTAAGAATTACTGATTGTATATGTAGAATGGAATGATATATTAATGTTCTTTTGTTAAGTTTTTTAATTAATAAAAAAGTTTAAAAAAAAAAAAAAGTAATGGCTTGGGGTCAAGGGTAGTTCAGTGGTTGAATTCTCACCTGCCATGCAGGAGACCGGTGTTTGATTCCTGGCGCATGTACTCCCCAAACAAACAAGCAAGCAAACAAACAAAAAATTCAACAAATGGTGCTGCAATAAGGGGATACTCACATGGAAAAAGAAGGAAATGTGATCCCCACCATAGAGCGTACAAAAAAAAGGTTAAAAAGTAATGGCTTGTTTGCTTTAATTGCAAATTGGTTTATGAAATTTACTATGCAAACACAGGTTTTACAATGATTATAAGAATACTTTATTTAAATATGGCTATGGTTAAGCTAACGAAGATATCCATTTTTTGGTAGTTCTAAGTATATTGTCTGTTTTCTCAAATAAAAAAAAATTAACAGCAACAGAAAAGATACAGAGTGAAAAAAGTTAAAAAAAATTAAAAAAATAAAAAAGTAATGGCTTGGTTCATTCCCAGGTTTCAGCACCAAAAAAAAAGAAAGAATGGCTAACCTTGAAAATTAGAGGTACCAATCTGTCCCAGAACATCAACCAGTTGCATTCCTGTAGCCCATAATGATGTTGCCATCCCTTTTCAACACAAAGAAGTTAGAATGGTCATCGCCCAAATATCCCTGAAGATTAACAAAATTATCAAATGAGAAGGAGGAGTTGTAACAGAGAAGTTAGTGTTTAACAAGCCATTCTGACTATTGAATCATTATACGGATATTTCTTTTTATTTTCTAGTGTGTTAGAACAGAGAGAAGGAAATATCTGAAATTGTGAAACTGTAACCCATACTATACTTTGAAATTTGCCCTATAACTACTTGTTTAATTATACTTTGAAATTTATCACTTTTCTGTATAGATGTTACATTTCACAATAAAAAATATTAAAATTAAAAAAAAATTTTATTTCTAAAATATTAAAAAAATATATTTTTATTGAGAAATCTTCACACACATATAGTCCATACATGGTATATACTCAATGACTCACAATATCATCACATAGCTGTGTATTCATCACCATTATTATTTTTAGAACATTTGTATCACTCCAGAAAAAGCAATAAAAAGAAAAAAGTCACACATCTCCTACCCCATACCTCTCCCTCTCATTGACCACTAGTATTTCTATCGACCCAATTTTTACTCTTTATCCCCCTATTATTTATTTATTTATTATTCTCAGCTTTTTACTCACCTGTCCATATCCTGGATAAAAGGAGCATCAGACACAAGGTTTTCACAATCACATGTTCACATTGTAAAAGCTATATAGTTATATGATAATCTCCAAGAATCAAGGCTACTGGAACACAGCTCTCAGTTTCAGGCACTTCCCTCTAGTCTCTCTAATACACCATAAACTAAAAAGGGGTATCTATATAATGCATAAGAATAACCCCCAGGATAACCTCTCGACTCTTTTGAAATCTCTCAGCCACTGAAATTTTATTAAAAAATATTTTTTAAAAAAGAGAATTATGCTTGGTAGGTAAGGAGTACACTGGAGTTCTCTGTATTGTTGTATAGTTTTTGCAACAGTTCTGTTAAGTTTGAAATTATTTCAAAATAAAAAGTCTTTTGGAGTAAAAAAATAAAAAAGCAATGAGTTCCTGCATTTCATACCCTGATATTCAAGAACCTTTATGGGCTGCCCCTTGCCAAGCCCCTGTCACCCCATCCCATTGTCTTCCTACAATTCCTTGAGGATGTCATTCTGCCAGAACCTCAATACCATCACACTGGTTGGAATGCCCTTCTTCACACCATTAACTTTCCAATCTGTCTTCCTGGTGAGTTCCTAACCAGTTGTATTTGTTTGTTAAACACTTGTGTAGTACCTAACCATATTCTAAGCACTTTACAAATGTACTCATGTAGTTTTTACAACTACCCCGTAAGGGAGGTGCTATTATTAACCCATTTTAAAAATGGAGGGATTGAAACACAGAGAAGTTAAATAATGTGCCCCAAATCACACAAAGTTGGGATTCAAACCCAGGTTGTATGGCTCTGGGGCTTCATACTCTGAGCCAGTACGTTAGGGTGCCTTCTCAGCTTTCAGAGTTCAGCTCAAACGTCACCTCCTCTGGAGGTCTTCCTTGACTCCCTCCACGAAATTACTCTCCTCCTTACTTTATATTCACTCATTCATCCATTCAAATCCTCATCCAAACATATTTATGGAATACTCACTCTCACTGTGTCCTAGGCATTCTTCTAAGCACAGGGAATATATCTATCTACAACAGCTTGTATAATCCTATATTGAAATTACTTGTTGATTTATCTCTCTTCCCCTGTGGGCTACTTCTTGTGGGTGTTAATCTCTGTAATTCCTTTAGAATCTTGAGTAGTACCTGGCATTTGGTTTGTCCTTAGTAAACGTGCTTCACAGGAATAAATGAATAGTTATCAGAATGGTGGTGACAGCGATGATAATGTCAACCATTTAGATGAATCTGGTGTGTGACTATAACAGTGGGGACTAAGGGCCAGGTACATTGTTACATTTGAGTCCTGGGCCAGGAGGCTCCTGGAGAGATGACAAGCTCCTTCTGCACACAGACCAAGCCTTCATTGTCACTGTGATTATTTCTACCATTGTGTTGTGTTATGCTACAGTGTAGCAGGTGACAGCAGAAAGCTGGCCTGCCATGCAGAAAGCATCAGGGAAGAAAATGCTCGTAGAGGATGAGCAGCAAGGAGGATAATGAGGCTTAGGACAAGCTTTCAGCTTGGAGTTTCAGAAATCCAAATATCAGTTCTGGGTGGCTGGGATTAAGGCCCATTTGCATCTTACTCCTGACTCCACAACCCAAAGCTCCAGTTGTAAGGGAGGTGGGTATTATAGAGAGGTGGGGTGTTATAGGGCAGAAGCCAGCAAATTAAAGAGCCCGAAGCAAGAGATATCATCAACTTCTTTGGATCAGAGCCTGAGTAAATGATGTCAGTCCACCCAGAGTGTTGTAGAAGTTGGATTTGGGGTGAGAACGGAAGAGAGACAGATAAGGCAGGGATTAACATGGTCCTAAATTCCTATGTACTTCTCAAGCCCTGGGAAAAAGTAGATCAGGCTTCCTGGTTCTAAATAATCTCCTAGGGGACCAGAAGTCAGATGGCACAAATGATATTTCTGATGCTTGTGCAGAATCCTCATAAGTTCTCTATGATTTTTCCCTAAAGGATTCCAGGATCATTGTATTGAATGTGTTTAGGCTTCCTGGGCCACTGGAATTCTCCAAAAGTCATTATGTTCATTCTCCTGCCTCTGGGCAAGGGTTGAAATAATTATAGATAGTAAATAATAATTGCTTGCCAGCTATGTGCTTGATGCAGTTAGTTTTAGACAGTACAAGGCAGTAACCAGTCTCTGACCGTGGATCAGTTTAATTCTACTGGGGTTGCATACAGGATGAGTGTTGTATTTTTGGCTGTCAGCAGATGTGACTGTCCTGGTAACTGGGGGCAATGCAAGGAATTAGAAGGTGTCATTTTTCTGAAAGCCCCTGGGATGCCAGAGCCTGTTGCTGCTGAAGCAGTTAGACCTGCTATTTGTGTTTTAGGCCACCTACACAAAATCCCAGAGGAGATTTTCCACGGAGAAATCTTCCTCTACAAGTGGAGGGAGTAAAGCCTGGAGTGGAAGACCCAGTCACCAGAGTTTATCTAATCTCTTGGCCCCTGATTTTCAATGTATCCCTCTTCCCCAGGATTGGTGCCATTTCAAAGCTTTCTAACTGAAAGCCAAACTTCTTTTTTCCTAGGTCAGTAGTGGGGAAGCAGGAGAGAGATCTTGAAATTTGCGAATGTTTGTATCTGTCCTGGGTCTATTTCTCTAAGTCTCTGCTCCTATCACCTCAGGGTATCCTGGGCCAAAATGGATATTGCCTTCCTGGGGATTCATTCTAAATCTGTGTGGTTAACTCATCTTCACTGTAATTTTTCTCCTGCTACCCTAAGCACATCCTCATCCATCCTTGGCTTTCTTCCCTCCCTGGCCTTTCCAGTTGAGGCTTTGATGGACTGCTTTCCCTCTTCTCATGGTCTGGCTTGGTACCTTGCTGTATTAGTTTCCTAGGGCTGCTGTAACAAATTACTACAAATTGAGAGGTTTAAAACAACAGAAATTTATTCACTTACAGTTCTGGAGTCTGGAAGTCTGAAATCAAGGGGTTGACAGAGCCATGCTCTCTCCAAAGACTCTAAAGGCAGATCTTCCCTTGCCTCCTCCTAGCTTCTGGTGATTGCCTACAATCCCTGGCATTCTTTGGCTTAGAGACACACCATTCCAGAGTCCAAATGCAGCAGCAAAAGCTAGAGTTCATTCCACTAATCCTTCTTTTGTTAAGTTTTCACAGACATTCTGGCCAACCAGAATCCTGGTTTTGAGACAAAATAAGTTTAATGAGAAGAGGAGCTGATTGGGGCAAGGGATGGACTACTTCCATCATCACATGACATTCTTCCTGTGTGTCTCTGTGTCCCCGTGTCTTTCTTATAAGGACAACAGTCATTGTTAGGGCTCACCTAAATCTGGTATGACCTCATTTCAACTTGATTACATATGCAAAGACCCTATATTTAAATAAGTTCACATTCACAGGTACTAGAGTTTAAGACTTGAACACATCTTTTTGGGGGACACAATTCAACCCACAGCACCTGCCTTCCCTCTGGCATAACCCTCCGTGGGCCCAACCTCTCCTGTTACGAACTTCCCTCTGGAACAGCCATAGGATTCCCAACTTTGGTGGATGGCTCTGATGGGTAGTTCTTACTGGGCATTGCTTGGCCCTTTGCATAATTCCTGGAAAGCTTTGGAGTTAGGATAGCTGCCTTTGAAGATGGTGCTGAATAATAATAATAATAATAATAATAATAATAATAATAATAATAATAATAATAAACAATAATAATAGCATTTATTGAATGTATACTGTATGCCGGGCACTAGACTAAGCACTTTGTTTCTTCCCATTTAATCATCACAATAAATCTTTGAGGTAAGTACAGTTGTAATCATCCCCAATTTTATATAAAACAAAACTGAGATTCAAAAATGTGAGTATCTTGGTCAAGATCTTATGGGTAGTAAGTGGTAAAGCCAGAATTCAAACACAGGCTAGTTTTACTTCCAAATCTAAGCTTTTAACCACCATGCTGCACTGTCTATCTGAGTTGGAGAATGTAATTGAACTTCCTGGGACATAACAAACATCACTGATAAGCATAAAGATCATCTTATGGACATCCAGGACATATATGTTTGGAAGAAAGGCTTCTGACTTGATTCAGACAACACTAAATAAAAATGTTATGAGGAAAGATGTACATTCAGACAAAAATAGAAGTAGATACCATGAAGGCCAAAGATGTGATATAGAAAGGTGCTTTGTAGAGAAGGAGGAAGCCGGTAATTTACATGCAAAAAATTCTGCTTGGAGGCACATGAAAATACGCTCAGCTTCACTAGCTATCAAGGAAATGTGAATCAAAACCGCAATGAGATATCATCTCACACCTACTAGAGTAGTCACTATTACACAAACAGGCAACCAAAAGTGTTGGAGAGGATGTGGAGAAATTAGAATACTTATTCACTATTGGTGGGAATGTAAATGGTACAGCCACTGTGCAGGATGGTTTGGTGATTCCTCAGGAAGTTGAGTATAGAGTTGCCTTACAATTAGGCAACCCCACTACTCAGGATATACCTGGAAGATCTGAAAGCAGGGATGTGAACAGACATTTGCACACCAATGTTCATAGTGGCATTATTCAAAATTGCCTAATGATGGAAACAACCCAAGTTCATCAACAGATGAATGGATAACCAAAATGTGGCATATACATATAATGGAATACTATTCAGCAGTTAGAAGGAATGATGTCTTGAAGCTTGAGACAACATGGATGAACCTTGAGGACAATATGTTAAGTGAAATAAAGTCAGACACAAAAGGACAAATATTTTATGATCTCGCTGATATGAACTACTTATAATATGGAAACTCATAGACATTAAGTATGGAATATAGATTACCAGGATATAGAATCAGGTTAAAGAATGGGGAGCGGTTGCTTAATATGTGCAGAATGTTTAACTAGGTTGAACTTAAACGTTTGGAAATGGGCAGAGGTGATGGTAGCTCATTACTGTGAGAATAATTAACAGTGCTGAATGGTGTGTGAGGATATGGTGGAAAGAGGAAGTTTAAAGTCATGTGTGGGATGGGCCACGGTGGCTCAGCAGGCAGAGTTCTCGCCTGCCATGCCGGAGACCCGGGTTTGATTCCTGGTGCCTGCCCATGCAAAAAAAAAATAATAATAATAAAAAAATAAAAGTCATGTGTGTCACCAGAAAGAAAGGTGGAGTTTAAAACATGGGAATGTATAATATAGCGAATTTTGTGTGAACAATGTCCATGATGAACTGTACAAATATAAAAATGTTTCATGAACGAGAGCAGAAGTATGCCACTATTGAAAGGAGTGAATAACAGAGGAATATATGGAAAAAATGTGCTACTGCAATTTTTGGCCTATAGTTAAGTGTAAAATTTAAAACTCTATCATCAACATTAACAAATGTACTATACCAAAGCTATGGGTCAATTATACGAGGAGACAAGGAGTATGGGAGGATTAGGGTTTTCTTTTTTAATTTTATTTGTTTTCTGGAGTAATGAAAATGTTCTAAATTTGATCATAGGGCTGTATGCAAAACCATATAATGATATTGTGAACCAGTTACATATACTTCAGATGATTTCTATGCTGTCTGAATATATCTCAATAAAATTGCATTACAAGATTCTGCTTATGGTTTCAGGTATTTAGATCATCGATAAAGTATGGATGACAAAAAATAGACCTTGAAATATATACCCAACCAGGGATGGACAACCTCAGAGGTACCATCAAGGCTGAGAAGGGGACTGAGTTCGGTATAGAAGACCACTTATGCAAAAGATCAAAACCTTAGGTGTACCGGGGACTGTTCTAGAGGAGCAGCTAGTATAGGTCATATGCAACCAAGGAGGCAAGGTAAGGATGGAGAAATGAAGCCAAGGACAATGAATGAATATCAGGCATTGAATGTTAAGACCAGCCAAGGGATGGGGCAAGAGGGAAGCTAAAGTTACTGAGGGTCCAGTCAAAAGATGCCGTGTGAACTGGCTATGTCTGATAGAAGCAAATGTGGCAGCCAAAGTAGAAGTTTGAGGAGACGGAAGGTCATTTAGTTAGCCATGTGTCATGGTCAGGTTCATGTGTCAACTTGGCCAGGTGGTAGTGCCCAGTCATCTGGTCAGGCAAGCAATGGCCTGTCTGTGGCTATAAGGACTATTCATGGACTTAAATCATGATTATGTTGGCTGTATCCACAGCTGATTGCATTTGTAATCAGCTAAGGGGAGTGTCTTCTGCAATGAGTGATGCTTAATCTAATCACTGGAAGGCTTTTAAGGAGGATTCAGAAGAAACAGTCACTCTTCCTGCTTCAGCCAGTGAGCCTCTCCTGTGGGGTTCATCCAGACCCTTCATTGGAGTTGCTGGCTTCACAGCCTACCCTACGGATTTGGACTCTTCCATTCCCACAGTTGTCTAGCCAGTGTCTCCTGAGAGTTCGTTGAGGAGCTGCATCAGAGTTACCAGCTTGCAGCCTGTCCTACAGACCTTGGACCCTTACATTCCCATGGTTGTCCAGTCAGTTTCTCCTGAGAGTTCATTGAGGACCTTCATTGGAGTTATCAGCTTGCGGCCTGCCCTATAGACCTTGAACTACATTCCCGCAGTTATGTGAGACACTTTTATAAACTGTATATCCACGGATATCTCCTGCTGATTCTGATTCTCTAGAGAACCCTAATACACCATGGTTCTGGCAGATGGTACCTTGCTCATATGAGACTGCATACAGTCAAGCTGTGGACTCTTAAAAGTGCTGACTTGCATCTGACAATGGAAAGATATACCTTGTTCAAAATAAGTTAATCTACTGGAAGGAGTGGGATGTAAACCATATGACAAGAAGCTATACACCTGTAATGGGTGTGACTTTTACTCTACATTACCCATGGGTAAAAAGTACCACATTTTTCTATAGTAGATAAATCTTATTTGAGCACTCACTTGCCCTAATGGGCAAGAAATTCAATTTCAAAAATGTTTTTCAGGATTATCTCTCTCACTAGGTTCACACAAGAATTCTGATCACTATAGACTGGCTAGGATCAGTTACCCTAGAAGCAGAAGCTGAGACAGGGATTCTTATACAAGTGACTTATTAGAGGGAGTGATTTCTGGAGAAAGGGTGTGAGAGAGGATAAGATAGGGAAGAAAAATCTAGCAAGAATTTGGTCTCAGTTGATTCTACAAGAAATATCTGGAGTACAAAATTTAGGGCAGAAGTAGTCTCTCACTGAGGCAAGGGAGTCAATCTTTTGTATCCTTGTGTCAATTAATTGTTGGTCAAAGTGCGATATACCCTCCAAGATGAGTGGGATGGCAATTGTAGAAAAGCCTCTCACATTTATTCACTCTGTTTAGGTACAATTTCTCCAGGATTCTGGTTGGTCAAAATTTCTGAGGAAGTGGAGGGTTACTGGAATGAACTATTGCCTCTGAGCTGTAACCATTATTCATCATCAACCTCTCCCACCACTCACACCTTTGGCTTGCCTGGTGAGTTGACCCAGATGATCATTTCCAAGGAGTCAAGTCTCCCAGTCACCAGACCCTTAGCCCAGGCCATGGTTACTGTAATTGCCTATTTACAGTTCAACTGGACACGGGAATACAAGAGATTCCCCAGTGAAACACTTGTGTGTCAAACATATTCCCCCTGTCCTCCTTATGTATCAGCAGACTTATCTTTTCCTAATGATTAGGTCAATTACTCCTGCCAAGTTGTTCATGAAGTTTACTTGTGCCCTTTTGATCCCAGATGTGTCAATTGCAATTGCAAGGTTTAGTTTATTGCTACTTAAGTATATACTTGTCAGGCACAAGTTCTCTAAGCAGAGCTCACTGTTAATCTTAAACAGAGTTTTAAGGAAGCATGAAATTCAGAGATTGGTGAGTTTTCAAAGGTATAAGTGGGTTGACACAATCTTTAGAAGTGCGGTTACTTGGATGAGACTGTTCATTGGTTAGTATTCAGAAGGATATTCATTAAGATGCATCAAATCTTGACTGGCTGATTTTCAGAAACCAGTTTCTGGTTTCTGAATGGTTGACTTGCAAAAGCATGTTCACTGATGTGAGTTGTTGTTGATTGGTTTAAAAGGGTTTAAAACAGGTTCTGGTAACTATTTGTTACCACGGGTGCAGAAGTGTCTTTTATTGATTTCATAGGTTTAAAAAGGAGTCCAGTTTGATACTGTGGCTTCAGAACAATCTGTCTCTTCATAAAAATATGGAAACTTTTAAAGTCTCAATTCTTTTTCGGACTTCACTTATCTAAAACTACAAAAGAAACCAGCAAGAATTATTCAGATATTTACCATTGTTGTTTTCTTTGAAGATGAAGCTTTATTTGCAAAGGACTGATTTTTATTTCACGTTAATCAACATGATTTAATCCATGTAAATGAATTTAAAACTCTAGATAATAAATTTCAAGAATAACTGTAAATATTATGAGTTTGGAAAGCACTATGGAAATACTACCCAAGATTTCTCAGTCCTAATCAAGAAAACATGTTTAAACAATAACTTGGGTCTACCAGATTTGCTATTTTAGTTTAGGTGTATGTAGATTGTTCCATTTCGCCTGTAGTATTAATCTGCGTACAATTTGAAATGTTAGCAATGGCCTAGATTCTCCCTTCATTGTCCAAAAGAAAATCTAATGCTGTTTTGTTATTTATCTAGGAATGTAAACAGATTTGCTGCATACTGAAGGTATGAAAGGCCTTGTTTCTTCATCTAAGCATCGTCTACACAGTATTGTTAACTTATGGATGTTAACTACTAAATACATTGATAAATATCCTCAATTTATATTTATCTTTGAACATTATAATGACTTCCACCATACAGAGACTTGTGATTTTATGTAGTCAAAACTATTGGCCTTTTCCTCCACTGCTTCTGTCAGAGACATATGTCCCTTCCAAAGATTATGGAAATATTCTTTGTTTTCTTCCATTTTTTTTTACATGGCCAGGCACTGGGAATTGAACCCGGGTCTCCCGTATCCCATATGGCAGATGAGAACTCTGTCACTGCGCCACCATCGCCCACCCTTTTTCCATTTTTTAAAAACATTTTTTATTTTTAAATATAGCATTTATGCAAAAGAGCAATAAATTTCGAAGTATGTTGTAACAAGTAATTATAGGACAGATTTCAGAGTTTGGTACGTGTGCTGGTTTGAAAATATTATGTACCCCAGAAAAACCATGTTTTAATCCTGATTCAATCTTGTGGGGGCAGCCTTTTCTTTTAATCCTAATTTAAGACTGTAGGATCAAAGTTTTGATTAGCTTATCTACATGGAGACGAGACACACCCAATTGTGGATGTGACCTTTTGATTAGATGGAGATGTGATTCCACCCATTCCAGGTGGGTCTTGATTAGTTTACTAGAGCTTTAAAAGGGGAAATAGTTTGGAAAAACCTCAGAAATGACAGCGCTAACAGAAACTGCAGAGCAGAACTGACACAGATGCCAACACTTGGAGAACAGAGACATGGATGTTTGTAGATGCTTGGAGCGCAGAGACATTGCCATGAGATGTTAAGCAAGCCAGAAGCTGGAGAGAGCCAAGGGAAGCCAAGAAATGAAAGCCAGCCCCAGAGAAGCAAAGTGAGGAAACCCCACAGGAATAGAGGCTGTAAGCAACAGAGCCCAGGAGCAAAGGAACAGAAGATGCCAGCCACTTGACTTCCCAGCTGACAGAGCTGTTCCAGACCCATTGGCCTTTCTTGAATTAAGGCATCTTTCCCTGGATGCCTTAGTTTGGACATTTTTATAAGTTCAGAATTGTAATCCTTGCAATTTATTATATTCCCTTTAGAAAAGCTGTTCCAATTCAGGTATATTACATTCCAGCAGCTTACAAATTAAAACAGTTCCACAATTTCAGGTTTTCCTTCTAGCTGCTCCAAGACACTAGAGACACTAAAGAAGTATAGCATAATGATTCAGCAGTCATATTAATTTGTTAAATCATATCTTCTCTTTTATGATTCCTCCTTCTCTTGTGATTGTTGTCCCAGTTGTGTGCATTTTTTGTTTGTTTGTTTGTTTGTTTTACATGAGCAGGCTCCAGGAACTGAATCCAGGTGTCTCTGGCATGACAGCTGAGAATTCTGCCACTGAGCCCCCATTGTGCTGCCCAGTTCTCCAAGTCTTTGGGGTATTTGGACTATGCCCATTCTAACTTTTTCATGTTGGAAAGGGGTGGTGACAAAATGGGATAGGGGGATAGAACTAGTTGATGTTCTTGGATAAGATGGCCCCTCTGGATTTCATGACTTATCTGGCCTAGAAACCATCTGGAGGCTGTCAGTTTCTGGCAAGTAATCTTAGTACATGAAACTTTTGTAGACTCTAAGATAGAGCTCTAGGTATTCTTTAGGGTTACAGGAATGGTTTTGGTTGGGGGTTGGCAAACTGTAGTAATTAGCAATATCTAGCTGAAGCTTGTGTAAAAGTAACCTCCAGAATAGCCTCTTAACTCTAATTGAACTCTCTTAGCCACTGAGACCTTATTTTATTACATTTCTTTTTTCCCTTTTGGTCAGGAAGACATTGTCCATCCCCTGATACCAGGGCCAGGCTCATCTCTGGGAGTCGTGTCCCACATTGCCATGGAGGCTTTCACCCCTGGATGTCATGTAGTGGGGAGAGCAATGATTTTACATGCAGAATTGGGCTTAAAGAGAGACAAAGGCCGCATCTGAGCAACTAATGAGGTTTTCTAGAAGTAACTCCTAGGAAAAACTGTAGATAGACTTAGCTTCTCTGCTACAGAAATAAGCTTCATAAGAGCAAGCCTCAAAATCAAAGGCTTGGCCTATTAATTTGGGAGTCCCTAATATTTGAGACAGTATCAGGGGTTTCCCAGCTGGTAAAGTTTAATAGTTCCATACTTTTTCTCCAGTCCCTGAAGGGACTTTGCCAACATTTTTGAATTATCTGCCCAACATACTCTGGGATGTATCTGGGTATTGCATTAAGCTCTACAGAATTAAAGCTCTTATTCCCATCCTGGGCTCCATGTGTTTGGGTTGTTTAAATGTGCCGTCCAGACAGATTGAATTAGATAATGTGCTGCAGAAGTTTTGGACAAAATAAACTTCTCTTCCTTTGGTCTTATACGGTAGGTGAAGTTCTAAAATACAGACAATGTCATCTTTTACCCTGTATTCTGATTTACCTTAGTCCTGACCAGATCAGCTTCGTTCTTACTTCTAATTGAAGCCTGATCTCTTTTTCGGTTTCTTTAACAGTTGTTTTATGCAGTAGTGCTGACTTTCAGAGCACAGAACTGCAACTCTGCGATTTAGGTGTCACACAGGTACCCAAAGTACCAGCTTATACATATATAGCACAGCCTCTCCAAATTTAGAAATAACATTTACAGCTCCAGACTAAATGTGACTGCTATAAGAGCGTACAATCTAGGTCCCAATTTTCTTACAAGTATTTTCTAAAAGAGATCATACACTATTTGTTCCTTTGTTTCTCGCTTATTTCGCACCACATAATGTCCCCAAGGTTCATTCACCTCGTTGCATGCCTCACAACTTCATTCCTTTCAGAAGCTGCAAAATATTCCACCACACGTATATACCACACTTTTTGCCATTCTACTTCTCAATGTATCCTTCAGCTACCTCCATCTATTGGGCATCATGGATAATGTCCAAAGTAAACAATCAATGTCTTACCGTATCCTCACTTGGTTGTGCAATCATCAACAATCTCACTTTTAGACAATTTTTATTGTTCCAAAGAGAAAAATAACAGATAAACACACCCTCACTGTTCTGGTTTACAAGCTGCCAGAATGCGATATACCAGAAACAGAACGGCTTTCAAAAAAAGGAATCTATTAAGCTGCAAGTTTACAGTTCTAAGGCTGTGAAAATGTCCAAATTAAGACACCAACAAGAGGTTACTTTCACTCAAGAAAGGTCGATTAAATTCAGGGTTTCTCTTTCAGTTGGAAGGGCACGTGGAAAAGTCTGCTAGCTTTCTCTCCTGGCTTCCTGTTTCATGAAGCTCCCCTGGGGGCATTTTCTTTTTTCATTTCCAAATGTCTCTGGCTGCGTGACTCTCAAGCCTTTTCCAAAACAGTTCCCTCTTAAAGGGCTCTAACAAGCAACTTCACCTTGAATGTGTGGAGACACATTTCCATGGGACCCTCTAATAAAAAATTACCACCC
>PVIY010055283.1:0-13810 GCA_004026745.1 Myrmecophaga tridactyla | reverse complement strand
AAAATTGAATGGGAACTCAGGGAAATGATAGACAAAACAAAGTGCACAAATATAAGAATAATTGATGTCCCAGAAGGAGAAGAGAGGAGTAAAGGGTTAGGAAGAGTAGTTGAGGATATAATGGGGGAAAACTTCCCAACCGTCATAAAGGACATAAATATACAAATCAAAGAAGCCCAAAGAACTCTAAACAGAATAAATTTAAATAGACTTTCCCCAAGGCACAGTCTGTCAAATGTTGAAGAGAAGCAGAAAAACCTGAAAGCAGCAAGAGAAAAACAATCTACTACATACAAGGGAAACCAAATAACACTGAGTTCAGACTACTCAACTAGCACTCTGGAAGTAAGAAGGCAGAGTATGATATACTCAAGATCCTGAAAGAGAAGGACATCCAGCCAAGAATTCTGTACCCAGCCAAATTGTTCTTCAAAATGGACATTAAAGTTTTCACAGACAAACAAGTCCTGAAACAATTTGTCAACAAGAGACCAACCCTATAAGAAATACTAAAAGGAGCTCTGCCAGCTTAAAAAAAAAAAGACAGGAGAGGGAGATCTGGAGGAGAGCACAGAATTGAAGAATACCACTAAGGGTAATTTAAATAATACAAAGAGAAAGAGGGGGAAAAATAAATAGATCTTACAAATAAAATAGAAAAGATAGGATGGTGGAATCAAGGAACACTTTTTTCAGTACTGTAGTTCAGAATGTTAACGGACTAAACTTACCAATTAAAAGATACATATTGGCAGAATGGATTAAGAAACATAATCCAGCTACATGCTGCTTACAAGAGATACATCTTAGACACAAGGACACAAATAGATTGAAAGTGAAAGGATGAAAAAAGATTTTCCACATAAGTTGTAACCAAAAGAAAGCAGGAGTAGCTATACTAATATCAATCAAAATAGACTGTGAATGTAAGGACATCATAAGAGACAAAGAAGGACACTATATACTAATTAAAGGGTCAATTCACCAAGAAGATATAACAATCATGAATGCTTATACTCCCAATCAAAGAGCTCCAAAGTACATGGGACAGACATTGGCAAAACTGAAGGGAGTGATAGATATTTCAACAATAATAATAATAAGAGATTTCAATACACCACTCTCTTTTATAGATAGAACAACCAGACAGAATATCAACAAGAAATAGAGAAGTTAAATAACTTGATAAATGAACAGACATATATAGGTCATTGAACCCCAAAACACAAAGTTATACATTCTTCTCTAGTGCTCATGGAACATTCTCCAGGATAGATCATATGCCTTTATGATCTAAAAGCAGGCCTTTATAAATTAAAAAATGTTGAAATTATTCAAAGCACTTTCTCTGATCACAATGGGATGAAATTGGATCTTAATAACCGCCAAAGAATGAGAACATTCACAAATATATGGAGATTAAAAACACACTCTTTAACAACCAGCGGGTCAAAGACGAAATTGCTAGAGAAACCAGTAGCTATGTGGAGATGAATGAAAATGAGAATACAACTTATCAAAACTTATGGGATGTGGCAAAGGCTATGCTGAGAGGGAAATTTATTGCTGTAAAGGCCTATATTAAAAAACAAGAAAGCGGGCGGCTGCTGTGGCTCAGCAGGCAGAGCTCCGACCTGCCATGCTGGAGGTCTGGAGTTCGATCCCTGGTGCCTCCTGCCCATATGCAAATTAAAAAAAAAAACAAGAAAGCAAAAATCGAGGACTTCTGGAGTAACTTGAGAGAGAACAGCAAACCAATCCTAAAGCAAATAGGAGAGGAGAAATAACAAAAATTAAAACAGAGATAAATGAATGGGAGAACAAAGCTACAATAGAAAGAATCAATGAAACCAAAAGTTGATTCTTTGAGAAAATCAATAAAATTGATGAGCTACTAGCAAGACTAAGAAACAAAAAAGAGAGATGATGTAAATAAACAAAATAAAAAATGAGAAGGGATGCGTTACCACAGATCCTGAAGAAATAAAAGAAATCATAAGAGGATACAATGAGCAACTATATGCCAACAGACTAGACAACTTAGATGAAATGGACAAATTCCTGGAGACACACAACAAGCTACACTAACTCAGGAAGCAATAGAAGATCTCAACAAACCAATTACAAGTAAAGAAATTGAAACAGTCATCAAAAATCTTCCTACAAAGAAAAGTCCAGGGCCAGATGGTTCACAGGGGAATTTTATCAAACATTCCAGAAAGAGCTAATGCAAAATCTGCTCAAATTTTTCCAAAAAAATTGAAGAAAAAGAAATTCTACCTAACTCATTTTATGAAGCTAATATCATTTTAATGCCAAAACCAGGTAAAGATGCTACAAGAAAGGAAAACTACAGGGTAATCACCAAAATGCACATATATGCAAAAATTCTCAATAAAATGTTAGCAAATTGAATCCAACAGCACATTAAAAGAATTCTACACCATGACCAAGGGGGTTTACACCAGGAATGCAAGGATGGTTCAACACAAGAAAATCAATTAATGTAATACAGCACATTAACAAATCAAAAGGGAAAAATCACATGATTACCTCGATAGATACCAAAAAAGCATTCAACAAAATTCAGCATCCTATTCTGATAAAAACACTCCAGAAAATAGGAATCAAAGGTAACTGTCTCTATATGATAAAGGGAATATATGAAAAACTGATAGCCAGCATCATACACAATGGAGAGAACTGAAAGCCTTCCCCCTAAGATCAGGTACAAGACAAGGATGACCACACTCACCACTATTAATCAACATCTTGCTAGAAGTTCTAACTAGAGCAATCAGACAGGACAAAGAAATAAAAAGCATCAAAATTAGAAAAGAAGAAGTAAAACACTCTTATTTGCAGATAATATGATACTTTACTTGAAAGACCCTGAGAAATCTACAGCAAAGTTACCTGAGCTAATAAACAAAATTAGCAAGGTGGTGGGATATAAAATTAATGTGCAAAAATCAGTAACATTTCTATACACATGCAATGAACTAGCTGAGGAGTCAATTAAGGAAAAAATTCTATTCAAAATAGCAATTAAGTATGGGCCACGGAGGATCAGTAGGCCGAGTTCTCGCCTGCCATGCCAGAGACCCGGGTTCGATGTAAAGGACTTGTCCATGGAAAGCTACATAACACTACTACAAGAAATTAGAGAAGATCTAAATAGGTGGAAAGACATCCCCTGTTCATGGATAGGAAGGCTAAATATAGTTAAGATGTCAATTCTCCCTGAATTGATCTACAGATTCAACACAGTACCAATCAAAATTCCAATAAGCTACTTTGAAGATTTGAAAAAGCTAACTACCAAATTCATTTGTAAGGGAAAGAGATCTAGAATAGCTAAAAGCATCCTAAAAAAGAAGAATGAAGTGGGAAGATTAACACTCCCTGATTTTAAAACCTTTTATAAAGCCACAGTGGTCAAAACAACATTCTACTGGCACAAAGACAGAAGCATTGAGCAATGGAATTGAATCAAGAGTGCAGAAATAGACCACAAAATCTATGGTCAATTGATTTTTGACAAGGCCCACAAATCCTATGAACTGGGACAAAATAGTCTTTTCAATAATTGGGCATGGAAGAACTGCATATCAATAGTCAAGAGAAGAAAGAGGACTCCTATCTTACACCCTACACAAAAATCAACTCAAAGTGGATCAACCCCCTAAATATAAGAACTACCACCATAAAGCTTCTAGAAGAAAATGTAGGGAAACATCTTCAAGACCTAGTAATAGGAGATAGTTTCCTAAACTTTATACCCAAAGCACAAGCAACAAAAGAAAAAGTAGATAAATGAGAACTCTTCAAAATCAAATGCTTCTGCATCTCAAAAGACTATATCAAAAAGGTGAAGAGGCAGCCAACTCAATGGGAGAAAATATTTGGAAATCACAAATCAGACAAAGATTTGATTTCCTGCCTATACGAAGAAACCATACAACTTACCAACAAAAGAACAAACATCCAATTATAAAATAGGCTAAAGAGATGAAAAGGCATTTTTCTGAAGAGCAAATACAGATGGCTCAAAAGCACATGAAGAGATTCTCATTTTCACTGGCTATAAGGAAAATGCAGATCAAGACCATAATGAGATACTACCTCACACCTATAAGAATGGCTGCTATTAAAGAAACAGGAAACAATAAATGTTGAAGAGGATGTGGAGGAACTGGGACACTTATGCATTGCTGATGAGAATGTATAATGGTGCAGCCACTACAGAAGATTGGTGGTTCCTTAGGAAACTAAATATCGAGTTGCCCTATGACCCAGCAATAGCAATACTTGGTATATACCCAGAAGAGCTGAAAGGAGCAACACAAACAGACATTTGCACACCAATGTTCACAGCAGCATTATTCACAATCGCCAAAAGATGGAAACAAACCAAATGTCCATCAATAGATGAGTGGATCAGCAAAATGTGGTATACACAAATGATAGAATATTATGCAGCAGTAAGACAAAATTAAATTCTGACGAAAATGAAATCTTGATGCACATGACAAGACGGATGAGCCTTGAGGACATAATGCTGAGTGAAATTAGCCAGACACATAAGGATAGATGCTGTATGATTCCACTGTTATGACCAGCATAAAGGTATAATCAGAGGTTTATAATACAGAATATAGGGAACTTGAAGTTACATAGAAGCCAGAGATGGGTGAACAGTTAGCTAATGAGGTTGAATTCCAATGTAAGGGAATAGATAGGAGTGAATGTGATTCTCTAGTGGGTCTAAATGCAATATTATCATATTGAAAATGAACAAGATTGAAAGGGGTCATACAGACCTCTGTGTCCCACTGATTCACACTAGAAATATGAATGAATTCTCGTAAGAATTACTTCAAATATATGATTCTTGTATAAAGAGTGTTTAAGTTCAGGGTACAGGGGAAAAACTGCTATTGCATGCTATGAGCCCTGTTAAAAAATAAACCATCAGCACTACCACAGCAACAGCAGAGGTAAATAATGGGGTAAGGGACAAGAGTTAAGAGGAGATTTAGATTTCCTATTTGGCAAGGGTGTGTTTATTGTTTTTATGTCTCTTGGGAACAATGAAATTATCTAAAATTGAGAATGTTGATGGACTGTGGACTTTGGGTCCTCTACATGATGCCCAATGAATGCAGGTGGCTGAAGGATGCACTGATGGAGAAGTAGATTGGTGAACAATGATGTATATTTATGAATGAAGGTTGGGCTGCTACAAAAAGGAACAAGGTCATGAGGCATGCAATGATGTGAATGAACATGTGGAACAGTTGGTGAGACAAAATAAGCCAGAAAGAAAAAACAACACTGATATGGTCACCTTTAGAAAATGCTTATACGAAAACAGGGGCCTAGATAGTAAGATTTTAGAGCAGACACATTAAGTCCAGAGTAGTGATTATTATTTCTGGATTTTGAGAGGCTGTTTTATATATGTAACCTGATATTTAGAAATAAGAAGGAAGCCTAACAGGTTGGGGTTAAAGTAATTCAGAACATAGGAGTAAGGAAGACAATGTCTCCATTTTAGAATCACACATACTCTTTGAGACCAATGGAAGAAAAGTTTATTTGATCTGGAACTGAAATTTCCTGTAGTGCATAATCTAATTCAACCTATCTGTATAGCTTATTTGAACAACTGAAACACAGAGAGTATAGAATGTGAAAGAGGTCCTTTAATCCTGTATAGATTATTGTAATGCCTGGAAACATCCTAGAGTATATTAAGCAGATAATAAAAAAGTATTGGTAAAGTGGCTTGAAGGAGGGGAGAAAGAATATGAAACTATTAAACCTTACCATCAGGAAGTCTCCTGATACTGCATCAAACTTTAGGGATATCCAAACCAATAGGTTATGCCATCAATCATCAGACTTACTCTTGTGTAGCCTATGTAGGTAACAGAGAAGTTTAGACTACCTATAGGCATGCCTAAAGTTACTTCTGGAAGACCTCTGTTGTTGCTCAGATATGGCCTCAGTCTCTCTAAGCTCAACTCTGCAAGTGAAATCATTGCCCTCCCCCCCTACATGAGACACGATGTCCAAGGATGAAAGTATCCCAGGCAGTGTGGAAGAGGACTCCCAGGGAAAAATCCAGACCTGGCACCATGGGATCAACAATTCCATCATGACCAAAAGGGAGAAAAGAAGTGTAATTATTAAAATATCAGTGGCAGAAAGGGTTCAAATAGAGTCAAGAGGCTACTCTGGAGGTTGCTTTTATGCAAGCTTCGGGTAGACCTTGCTACCTATCATAACCTGCCAACCCCCAACCAGGGCCATTCCAGCCAATCCTAATGAACACCTAGGGCAATATATAAGATTCCACAAGGGTTCCATGCACAAGAGTAACTTTCCAGAAACCTACAACATCCAGATTGGTCCCTGGTCCAGATAAGTCTTGAAACCTAGCCCAACCTCTCCGGAACATCAGACTGTTCTATCTCCCTACCCCATATTAGTGACAGACCTTTTCAATATCAAAAACTTAGAATTGCCATAGTCCAAACAACCTTAAAGAGAGGTATGGAAAGATCAAAGGTAATGGTGGAATTATATATAAAAGACAGGACTTAACAAATGAATGTGAATGCTGAATATTAAATTGATAACTCTTTTAGTCTCCAGTATTTTAGAGCAACTAGAAATAAAAACCTAAAATGGTGAAATTGTATCCCACGTCAAAGTCTAAAATATGTTCTACAACAAATTGTGGTACTGTGCTTTGAAATTTATGGGTTTTTGGATATATGTTATTTTTCACAAAAAAAAGAAAGAAAAAAATTCAGTTGTGATGATAAAGTATTTAAGCCCTCTAGCCTCCTATATTCTGGGGAAGGAAAAATATGAGAGGATCATATGGTAGCCTATGACAAACTCAGGGATCTGTCCTGTACCCACTTGCTGAAGAGTGCTTTGAAAACTATTGCTTTTTTATTTCTTTGCTTTGTATATATATAGTAAAATATATATATTTTACTATACAATAAAAGAAAGTTAAAAAAAGTAAAGTATTGATAGGATTTAAGCAGGGAATGATATATAATATATGTTTTAAAAAAACTTGTATCCTACCTGTTAAGGGCTGACATGACTAAAATATAATAAGTACATAGCAATGAATAAGGAGCAAAAACAAAAACAGAAAAATACATTGGAATAATAGCCAAAGAATGGGAAAAAGAAGAAATAAAGATTGGTAAGAAACATGGAAAAATATGAAAGAAATGTAATATATGTTAAAGATATAGTGAGATAGATAATAACACCAGTGGGATCATTCATTAATACAGTTTTGAAAAATAACCTACCAAGTCTCGAAATAATTACAAGAGTTCCCTTCCCAGTAATTCCCCTCCACTGAATCTACCTTAAGGAAATAATCACTGTTGACACAAACATATGCACAGGGTGCTGATTTAAGTGTTAGTTAAAATAAAGGTTTCCAATAGTTTATTTCATGGTAAAGCAATCAGGGGTAATTTTGTTCTCTCCTCTGTACCTTTTGACATTTATTTTTAAAAATCTATAAGTGGCAAATTTTGTTTTGATAATCAGATAGTTATTAGAGAAGCAAATATCCAAATAAGTTCATCATAACACATGGATGATATGGTACAGAAGAAAAAATAAAGTGAAAAAAAGGGTCTTCAGTATTAGGAAGAGCTGAGTTTCAACCTTGTTTTACCACTTTCAAGCTTCACTATTTGGGGCAAACCTACTTCCTTTAGATGCAGTGTCCTTACCTGTAAAATGTGGATAATAATTTATAGCTTAGAGCACTTCTGTGAGGATTAAATGCATAAATATCACTTATATGGTATTGTGAAACATTCTAACTACTACAATAGGCTATTATGAATTCTTCTAGGTGCAATAAAAATAACAACAATTTTGCTCTTATTATGTGGTTGTCACTTTGATTTGTATTTTAGTAAGCATTTTTTCCCATTTAATTCTCACAAAAAAAGGGATATACTATCATTGTCCCCATCTTATAGATGAGGAAATTGAGAAACAGGAATGTTATTTGTCAGAGGCATTAAGGACATGGGTGGTAAATCCAATATCTGATTACAGAATCTGCATTCTTAGTGACTATTCATGTTTAAGACATTTTAGCTCTCTTCTCTTTTATCTTTGTTACTCCAATTTATAGGCAAGTTCTCCATTTGTATATAATGGGTGTGCAGAAATGTGTATGCAGAAATTTACTCATTCAACATTAAACCTGTCCCTAAAGCTAAGTGACAAATGGCCTTTGCCTGTGGCATTCATCCAGCATATATTTATCCTCTGTCTTTTACTGTCATCCACAAAAAAAGGCTGGTATGACCTAATTCTTCATAGTAGTAATGAATTCATATTCTAGTTGCAAGGAAAAGATGAAACAATTGAAATATAAGTTAGGTTGTTATAAAAAAGGGACACAGTGATTCTGCTATAAGAATGCAGACAACCTTTCTTAGATAAAGCTTTTCCTAGACAAGTAACTTTTGAATAGACCTTGGACATATGGTGGACAGTCAAATCAGGGAGTGAGGCAGAGAATAAGTAATAAATGAACAATCATGTCTAATCATCTCTGTTTGACTGGAGTTTAAAATACAATTTATTTGGGAATGATAACAAAGAGACAAGGGCCAGGCCATGGTCAGCTTTGGAGTGTCTGTACAATACTGAATAGGCAGAGAACTTCTGAAGGCATTTCACAAAAGGCAGCAAATCAGTCCTCTACTTCAGGAAGATGACTCTGCCAACTACAGAAAGAATTGAAAGATGGGAAAGTGAGAGGTGGGATGTGATTTGGAGAGGAGGGTTTTTCAATCATTCACTGAGTAATTGAAGATGACCAAGGGGATGTAGATTAGAGGTAAGAGTGTAAGGATTGGTTATGATCAGTTTCACATACATGTAGAATGTTCATCCCTGTGAAGATGCCCATGAGAAAGTGATAAATCTCCATCAAAATAATCTTCAGTCTTAATGTCCCAATTGTAAAATAATATTTTAGAAAACTGAGGTAAAGAAATATAAGATCAAATTCTATCTCCAAATCTTCAAAAAGTTGCCCTTCCTGAATGCAGAAAATAAAATTTGCATGTTCAAATATTGGATCCCACATAGTTAAGTAAAATTCTTTCTTAAAAGTCTGCAATGTTGAAAAGCTTTTTTGCCTAGAGCCATTTAAATGACTAGAAAAGCACAGTAGTTCCAAATCCAGAGTTTTATTTTTATTTGCCAAGCTATTTGTCATTTTCTAATTCCAGATTTTTTGGAAATCCTCTCACCCCAAAATAAAAATTAGCATTTACAAGGTGGACGTTATATAATTTTAACAGAGCAGAAAACAAGATTTGCCATTTCAATTCTTAACACTAGCACAATTCAGTGAGCCTAGGGTGCTGGATTTAAATGTTTTGTGCCCTGTAGGAAATATGGAATAATTGCTCTTACTCTCCACGTATTTCATGGGAGTCTTATGATGATGGTTCAAATTGTCTGATTAACCTGTAAAAGGTGCTATTCTTCTGCCAAATGCTGCATGAGTAAAAAATTTGCTTCTTACATAAGAAAAGGTATACAATTGAGGTTATGAATCATCTCTATAACAAACCTGGGTTCAGTTAGAGCATAAATTTCATTTATGAAGATATTAAAAAGCCAACATCCACTCCTATGGAACAATGCTATGATTTTCCCAACTTTAATTGTGCTGTATAAAAGAAAAAAAATCAGCTTTTAAATACAAAGCAATATAGTGCTATTTTATTTTCAACTTCAGCTCTAAATGCAGTTAAGGTAGGGTTTACCCACAGATCCACAAAATCTGGCTTCCAGAGTTATCTAAATAAATTAATGGAGATGACAAAGGCAGTAGCACAGAACTTCATGAGATCCGATACATTTCTAAGAAGGCTAAGTGTATTTTAAATGCTCAAGCACATTAACAATTCTGTAGTTTACAATTTCAAATCCAAAAGCAATGAAAGAATTCACAAAAAAGCATTTTTAATGCAAAGTGCAAGATCATGGTCACCATTTGTGGAAAATGTATTTCCAAACACATAAGTGCACACTTATATTCACCTATACACATGTCCTGAACTCATGCACAAATGGTTAAGTTGGGAAGGATCAGGCATTGAAAACTGTTCCCTAGAAAATGAATTTATTCAGGCAGACTTATATATATCGCTGAACACATTTTACAATGATCTTAAGATAATTTTTGTTTACTTGTTGTTGGTTGATTGATTTTGCCAGAGAGGGCTTTCAGTAAATGTTTGTTTCACAATATTCACAGAAATAATTGAAATATAAAGCCACAGAAAGCAATGGTAATTCAATGCAAAACACACAGTAAAGTTAGAATAATCATATTAGCTCTTTTTTAATTTCATTGCTCTTGGTATCTTCTCCCAATTCTTCCATCATTAATTCCTGTTTGGGTTTTCCAGCACTTTTCCTGTAAAGCAAATTTTCCCCATGAGGGTTTGGAAATGTAGGTTCTCGGGCTAGCTGATTAGTTATGTTTATGAGTACATTATTCTTAGCTCTTAGGGAGTAGGCTTTCTTAGCTTTTGCTCTTTGGCAGAACTGGAGCTGAAAAGCATCTTGAAAACCACGGCGGAAATTCTCGTTGAAGAAACCATAAATGATCGGGTTGATGCTGCTGTTGCAAAATGCCAGCCAGTGTGCAAAAGGGTATATGTAAATGTTGATAACCTGCAGTTCATTTGGAGAAAGGTCAACGTAATCCGAGAGCATCATCAGAGTCCACAGGGGCAGCCAGGAGAGAATGAAAAGCAGAGCTACGATCAGGAGCATCTTAATGGCCTTTTGCTTCTTCTTGGACACTGCGTGCCCCTGTTCCTGGCTCTGATTACCAATGTGGGGCACTGCCATCTTGAAGAGTGAAATCCCAATTCTTCCATACATGATGACAATGAGGGACAACGGAGCCAGGTAGATATTGGCAAACAGCACAGTGGTGTAGATCTTCCTCATTTCCTGATTTGGCCAATCTTCGCGGCACCAGTAGACTGGGATGGTTTTATTGTGGGAGTTCAGTTTCACTCGATAATATCTTTCTTCTTGTACATGTAACATTATTGCCGATGGAGACATAATGGTGATGGCTAGGACCCAGATGATCACAATAATGACAAACGCTGTCTTGATAGTGAACTTTGGTTTAAAAGGGTAGACGACACATCGGAACCTGCAATTAAAGGCAAAGATCAGTGAGAAACTACCTGACAACTTCATGCGTCATGAATCAAATTCTTTTAAGTAATTACTATGGACTTCCCACCAACATTCTCCTCCAACACAGAAAGGTACCATGGACAGTAGAGAGAGACTTGCATTGACATTTTCTGTAATTGACATATAACTTTCAACTCAAAATTTGAATAAAGTATAGCAGATACTACTGATAATAAAAGTAATAATTATAATAAAGATAACTAGCATATATTGAATATGAACATTTAAAACATTTAAATGTTTTGTATAGACTATCTTTTTAAGCTTCTCCATTTAAAATATGGGAAAATAGGGTAAGAAAAGTTAAAAATCTGGTCTGTAATTACGCAGGATTTTTTTTGTTTATTTTGTTTTCATGGGCAGGTGCCGGAAAACAAATACACAGGATTTTAACACAGGTAGTTTGATTCCAGAGCACATCCTCTGAACCTCTACAGTGTGTTAAACGTGTTAAGATTTCTATTGATAGGACTGGGTAGACTTTTGAATTGGTGCCCATCAATGTTCTCATTTCTCCCTTATGTCTTTGTGTGGTCTCCTCCCACATTATCTGTGGCCTTGGTCATATAACTTACTTTGGCCAATGGAACATTACCAAACATGATGCAAGAGAGACTTATTATATGTTTGCAGATGAGGGTTTGTCCTTTTGAATTCCTTCTCTTGAAAGCCAGCTTCCAGGTTGTAAAGAATCTTGAACTAATTGAGGGGCTGTATGGAGAGAGACCTCAGAGGCTGAAACGTTGGCCATCTTAGAGGTTTCAGCCCCAACATAGCACCTAAGTGAAAGCTACAACAGGAGTGATTTCAGCTAGAATACAAGAAGAGAAACCTCAGGGCAGGAGAGTGGACAGACCCAGACATGTGAAGAGGGTGAGTGTTCTAGTTTGCAAGCTGCCAGAATGTGATATCCCAGGAGTGGAATGGTTTTTAAAAAGGGGAATTTATTAAGTTGCAAGTTTACATGTTCTAAGGCTGTGAAAATGTCCAAATTAAAGCAAGTCTATAGAAAAGTTCAATCTAAGGCATCAAGAGAAAGATACTTTAGTTCAAGAAGGCTGATGATATTCAGGATTTCTTTCTCAACTGAAAAGGCACATGGCAAATATGGCCATGTCTGCTAACTTTCTCCTCAGTTTTCTTGTTTCATGAAGCTCTCCTGGGGTTGGTTTTCTTCTTCATCTCCAAAGGTCTCTGGCTGCATGGTCTCTAAAGCTTTTTTCCAAAACGGTTTCCTCTTAAAGGGCTCTAGTAAGCAACCCCACCTTGAATGGATGGAGACACAACTCCATGGAAGACCCACAGTTGGGTGGGTCACATCTCCATGGGAACAATCAAAAAGCTCCCTCCCAGCAATACTGAATGAGGATTAAAAGACATGACTTTTCTGGGGTCCAGAACAGATTCAAACTGGCACAGTGAGTTTGCCCTGGAAGCAGAGGGTAGGCCTTCCACTTCTTTGTTCAGGAAGAGTGGTGCCACCTCAGGTCTCAGAGAAGGTGAAGCGCATAAACTGGGAACTGGGGGGAACCTGGCTGCCACCACATTGTTCTGGAGAGGTTGAGCATGTGCCCCAGAGATGGCAGAGAGCCTGGGTATGACCCCTATGTATGGAGAGCATGGAGCCAAAAAATGGTGGTCCTCTCTATGAGCTCCAGTGTTGCAACATGCCCCAGCATTGGGAGATAAAGGCCACTGCATAGGTCCTTAGAAAGGGTAGGACTTCTGCTTTCTAAAGCCCCAAGGACAAATGACTCTCAGATTTTCAAATCTAATGGTGTTTGCTCTGCAGGTTTCCAGAAATGTATGGGTCTGGTGACCTCTGTTTTCTTTCAAGTTCCTCCCTATGGAAATGTGTATATGTATCCTATGACTGTTCCTCCTTTGTATATTGGTTGTAGATAACTTGTCTGAGTTTTACAGGTCCAGAGCCAGAGGAAAATTTTGCCTTAGAACAAATCTGTAGCTGACTTTGATGAGATTTTGTACTGTCTTAACTTTGAATTGTATTTGTATTGTTACTGAAATTATTTAAGGCTTTTTTGATATTGTGATGAAATGAATATGCATTGTATATGGAAAAAGCATGTCTATTTTAGGGTCCAGAGGGTGGAATATGCTGATTTGTAAGTATTATGTACCATAGAAAACCATATTTTTGTCCTGATCCAATCTTGTGGGAGCAACTGTTTCTGTTAACCCCGATTAGATTATCTCCACAGAGATGTGACTCACCCAATTGTGGATGTGAAAGTTTGATTACTTGGAGATGTTAGTCCACCTATTCCAGGTGGGTCTTAATTTGTTTATTGGAATCCTTTAAAAGAAGAAACATTTTGGAGACCATCAGAAACTACAGAAATGACAGAGGTGACAGAGAGAGAGGCATCAGAAACTTTAAGGCCAATAGAGAAAGCAGAGACACAGATGTTTGGAGATGCTTGGAGCCCAGAAGACATTGCCATTTGCCTTCCATGAGATGTTAAGCAAGCCAAAACCTGGA
>PVIY010055282.1:0-13812 GCA_004026745.1 Myrmecophaga tridactyla | reverse complement strand
TAGTGATAAATGAAAGCAAGGGGTAAGGGGTATGGTATGTATAATCTTTTTTTCTCTATTATCGTTTTATTTCTTTTTCTGATGTCTTTTTATTTCTTTTTCTAAATCGATGCAAATGTTCTAAGAAATGATGAATATGCAACTATGTGATAATATTAAGAATTACTGATTGTATATGTAGAATGGAATGATATTTTAAAGTTCTTTTGTTAAGTTTTTTAATTAATAAAAAAGTTTATAAAAAAAAATTAAAAAAAATAACCCCATGGTGCCAGGTATTCTGATTAGCCAGTCTAACAGTCAGAAATCTAGGTGTAAACTAGCCACGTGATTGTTTTGCTGAGAACAATTGAAATCCAAGAAGGTCCTTGAGAAAAGGACAGGGGTCTAGAATCAAGTGCCAGGGCACATAGAGCTTGTTTTTTCTTTTTAACTTTTTTTTATCGTATAGTATAACATATATATAAAGCAAAGAAATAAAAAAGCAATAGCTTTCAAAGCACTCTTCAACAGGTAATTACAGGACAGATCTCAGAATCTGTCATGGGCTATCATACATCCTCTCATATTTTTCCATCTAGTTGCTCCAGAATATAGGAGGCTAGAGGGCCGAAATATTTTTTTATCATCACAATCAACTTTTTTCCTTCTTTTTTTGTGAAAAATAACATATATACAAAAAAGTTATAAATTTCAAAGCAGAGCACCACAATTAGTTGTAGAACATATTTCAGAGTTTGACATGAGTTGCAATTTCACAATTTTAGGTTTTTACTTCTAGCTGCTCTAAAATACTGGAGATGAAAAGAGATATCAATTTAATGATTCAGCATTCATATTCATTTGTTAAATCCTATCTTCTCTGTATAAACCCACCATCACCTTTGATCTTTCAATCTCTCTCTTTAGGGATGCTTGGGTTATGGCAATTCTAAATTTTTGATATTGGAAGGGTCTGTCACTAATATGGGGCAGGGAGATGGAACTATCCTATGTTCTGGAGAGGCTGGGCTAGGTTTCAGGATTTATCTGGGCCAGGGACCCATCTGGAGGTTGTAGGTTTCTGGAAAGTTACTCTAGTGCCTGGAACCCTTGTGTAATCTTATATGTTGCCTTGCGTGTTCTTTAGGATTGGCTGGAATGGTCCTGGTCGGGGGTTGGCAGGTTATGATAGGTAGCAAGGTCTAACTGAAGCTTGGATAAGAACAACCTCCAGAGTAGCATCTGGACTCTATTTGAACTCTCTCTGCCACTGATACTTTATTAATTATACTTCTTTTCTTCCTTTTGGTCAGAATGGAATTGTTGATCCCACGGTACCAGGTCTGGAGTCATCTCCCTTGTCACCAGGGAGACTTTCACCCCTGCATGTCATGGCCCATGTAGGGGGGCGGGCAATGATTTCACTTACAGAATTGGGCTTAGAGAGACTGAGCCCACATCTGAGCAACAAAAGAAGTCCTCCAGAAGTAACTCTTAGGCATGCCTATGGGTAGTCCAAGCTTCTCTGCTACCTACACAGGCATCACAAGAGTAAGCCTCATGATTGAGGACATGGCCTATTGATTTGGGTGTCCCTAAAGTTTGACACAGTATCAGGGGATTCCCTGATAGTAAGGTTTAATACCTCCATATTCTTTCTCACATCCCTCTGGGGACTTTGCCAATACTTTTTCATTATCTGCTTAACATACTCTAGGATGTATCCAGGCATTACAATAATCTATAAGGATTAAAGGACCTCTTTCTTATTCTGTGCTCCCTGTGTTTCAGTTGTTCAAATGAGCTACACAGATGGGTTGAATTAGATTATGCACTAAAGAAAAGTTCAGTTCCAGACCAAATAAATCTTTCTTCCAATGGTCTCAAAGAGTATGTGTGGTTCTAAAATGTAGACACTGTCTTCCTTATCCCTATGTTCTGAATTACTTTAACCCCAACCTGTTCAGCTTTGTTTTTATCTCTAAATATCAGGTTATATATATAAAACAGCCTCTCAAAATCCAGAAATAATCACCACCACTCTGGACTTAATGTGTCTGCTCTAAAAACTTATAATCTAGGTCCCTGTTTTCTTATAAGCATTTTCTAAAGGTGACCATACCATTCTTGTTCTTTTGTTTCTGGCTTATTTTGTCTCACCAAATGTCCCACATGTTCATTCACATCATTGCATGCCTCACAACTTTGTTCCTTTTTGTAGCAGCACAACCAATCTATTTCTCTGTCAGTTCATCCTTCAGCCACCTGCATTCATCAGATATCATGTAGAGGGCCCAAAGTCCATAGTTCATCAACATTCTCAATTTTAGATAATTTCATTATTCCCAAGAGAAAGAAAACCAATGAACATACACTCACCAAGTAGGAAATCTAAACCTCCTCTTAACTCTTGTTCCTCTCCCCATTATTTACCTCTGCTGTTGCTGTGGTAGTGCTGATGGTTTCCTTTTGAACATAGCTCATAGCATGCAACCATGTACCCTGGATTTAAACACTCTCACATAGAGTTTTAGTAATAACTATTTGGCTTCAAGAGTTGTCCATCATAAGTTTTGTTTCCCAACATCTTTTAATGGAGGTAAGCCAAGATCACACATTATATAACTACATTCCATTGCAATCACGATTACTATTTAATCTAGGCTCACCACTTTGGCAGCTGTTGTCAATAGTTCAATGAATCGCCTTAGAAGCAACTTCTGGTGCTGGTTAATTCAGCTAAAATGATAAAATTTGCACCAATACTTTCACATAGGCCATAGCTAGAAGTCAGAAGGGTCCTGTTCTAAAAGACACAGGCAAAAACATCTGAGAAGGACTATATTAAGGCAAGAGTCTAACTGAGGTTGGGGTCCAGAGGGCAGGCTGGGTGCGATCTAACCCCGGATGGCTGACAGTGCCTGAGTGAGCCAAAGAGAGTCCGACTCAGGGTCTAGTTAGGAAGCAAAGGCCAATGCCAAGGATTCCATTTGGAGAGCTCTGGTCAGTGTCAAGGCTTTCTCATGAAAGTAGTGATCACAGTTCATGACTACAGCCATGATGGAGGTAAAGATGATAGCATTACAGTCAGGCTTTAGGGTTGAGATGATGATGGTCAGGATGAAAACTCCTATACCACAGAAAATTCCTAGATGGTGGTTCTCAAACTTTGCTGCATGTTGGAGTCATATGATTCTCTTTACATAACACTAGTGGGAAAAGTTTTTGAGGAATGAATATTAGGATAGAGAGCTAAGGCCTTCAAATTGGTCTTAAAGCAGCTTTTATTCAGCCACATTCCTTTCTGCTTTCATTTTCTCTACCTGAAAAGAAAGTCTAGCAAACATAAATATTTTTTTCTTCCCCACTTCAGGTTTGGCCTTACCTCTAGGATAAGAAAGAGTACATCTAACTAGAACGGTTAAGGAGATTACCTGATTGACAGAGAAGCCAAAGAAAAGTCTCTGGTTTCATCAATTTTTTCCTTTTTCTCCTTCAGGAAGTCAACGATCCCTAAATCCCTGAAATATGGAGTTTGCCTAAATTAAAGGCAAGGGAACGAGTGGTTTCTCAAAGTGTGATTCCAGAACAGGAGCTGCAGTATCCCCTGGAACTTTATTTAGGAATGCAATTTTTCAGGTACCACCCCAGACCGAATGCATCAGTAACTCCTGTGGGGTCAAGAAATTTGCATTTTAAGAAGTCCACCAGCTGATTTTGATGCATGCCAAAGAATGAAAACCACTGGTCTTTACAATCATGAACTATTCACCAAGTTTTCCTGAATGGGTGGCAAGTGCTATAATAAATATGTAGATGAAATTTTTCATATTCAGATTATCTTTGTCCTACATTTTTTTCTAATACAAATTCTGCACCTGCCTGTCTGCATATTTTACTCACAGCTTTGAAATTCAGAGGAAATATTTGTTAGTATTCTCACTTAAAAGAATCTCTTAAGGATCTAGGAAGACAGGGGTTTCCTGGGCCAGACTCAGGCCTGTGCTTTTCAAGGACATCCCTCTTCTATCTGCTCCTTCAGGAACAATCTGGAATGGTAGAAAGAAGAGGGACTCTTGAGTCTGATGGCCAGAATTTGTCCTTTGATTCCTTCTTCATTAGAGGCATGACTTCTGACAATTTTATGAGATTCAATTTTCACATCTTTAAAGTGTGAATAATAAAAAATTGAGTAAAATTAAAATACATAATATGGTGAGAAATGAAAGAGACCATTTATGTAGGGGAAAATACATTAATTTACACATTTTATTTAGTAGGTCTACAAATTAATGCCTCAACCTATTGTGTGATAGGCAAATAATGCACATACCCACACACACAAACACACACACCCCATACCAAGTTGCACACATCCTAATCCCCGGAACTTTGAATATGTTATTTGAATACCAAAAGTGTTAATTTAAGCAGATATTGAGGAGTTTACAAGTTTAACCTCAGTATTATTGTATCACTTTATGAATTTATGTGTATCACCTCAGTATTATTATTGTATAACTTTATGAATTTATGTGTATCACTTTATGCATTCATGCATATTACTCTGTGAATTTGTGTGCATCACTATAAATTGATAAAGGTATATAATTGCAAGCTTTCTCGAAGGAAGAAAAGCAGAATGTCTGCAGTGCTGTAAATTACATCCAGGCTTATTCAAGCCTGTCCAACGACATTGGTGTGCAAACAGGGAGGCTGTCAGGTCTGCTTCTTGTCGTATCTAGAAGCCGCCCTTATATTGGACAAAAGAGTTCAGCTAAGGGCCAGATAGTAACTCCTACCCTGCAAGTTCTGTCTCTGTACTTTTCCAGTGTTTACCACCTGTTCCCTTAGTAACTCCCACCTTGCTCACCATATAATCTATATAATATATAGTGCCTGCATAATCTAGAAACAAAGAATATCTGGGGCTCAGACTTTGGATGAAAGTCCTCTGGGCCTCCTGGCAATAATTTTTGGCCACTTGTCAGAGGCTCAGGTGCGTTCTTGGGTGAACGGAGTTTTCCCTACTTCAGGATCTTGAGTTGGGAGAGGTAATTGTGGATTGTCCAGGTGGGCCCAATCTAATTACATGCATGCTTAAAACCTTTCACAGCTGCAGTCAGAGAAAGATGTGACAATAAAAGAATGGTCAGAGAGGTGTGACCTTGCTGGCTTTGAAGAGGAAGGAAGGATCTCAGAGCCAAGAACTGTGGTTGCTTCTAGTAGCTGGAACAGGCTATGAATTAGCCTCCAGAACGGAATGTAGCCTTGCCAATGCCCTGATTTTAGCCCCGTGAGATTCATGTCAGACTTCTGACCTCCATAAGCATAAAATAATTTGTATTGTTTTAAGCTGCTAAAACAATAGCAGTAATAAACTAATATATATTCTTATGCTTATTCTCTTTAAGTAACTTTAAAATATAGAACTGGAGAGTGTCCCACCAGAAACCTAGTAGGGCCTCTGACTACTAAAATGGACCACAGGAGCAGATAAAGAGTCCTGGATGGTGTGATTACAATATTTGCCACAGGCAACGCCGTTATTAGGGATAGTCAATCTGTATCTTCCTATCATTGGGACTCGAAGGAAATAAACTCACAAAGAAAAGAGAATCAAATCACAATTTGCCAATAAAGCTGGACTTTTATGGTTTTTGCCCTGCTTTTTGAGAAAGGATGTTGTAATTTTTTTTTCTTGTAAATCTTTATATTTTCTTTTCTGCCCTGGCCACCACAAAAGAGAATCATACTTGAAATAAATTCCCCCAGGCAGGAATCAGAAATTACTGTGCATAGCAGAAAAACAATGCATCTTTTGAAAATACCTAAATGACTGAGCTTGCCTAACAGCTAGCTATTGTAGGGAAAGAGTTTGAGTGGACCATGTACTTATTGATTGTTGTAGGTAAAATGAGCATCGAATTGCCTCTGCAGCAGGAATAGATTCTAATAGTCTTAAAAGGAAATTGAAATATCCTATACTGAAAATGTGTTTTGCCAAGAATATGAACAACCAGGATCTCACTTTCAGAATTATTTTCAAGATTTGCAAGTTTAATATTTCAAGTATGTACAAGAATTTGAACTGAGAAAAATCTGAGCCTAGAAGAACTTTGAGTATAAGAATTATGTGTGATTAGCATTTCATTTGCCTAGAGTGCTTTAAACAGACTTCTTTTATTTTCAATGTCACAAAAATCATGTTTAGATGACAGGTTTTTCTCTATAAAAAGAAATATATATAATGGTAAGTTTCAGTCCAACTCATCTATACATTTTCACCATCAAAAATCAATTAATGCACTTTTAATGGGGATACAAATTAGAGGTGTTCCTGAACTCTACTTAAGTATAAGAAACATTTAGCACAATGATGTGCTGCTGCTTCTCCTATCATCAGGTTTTACTGAAGATTAAAAATGATTCTCCTGACTTCTGGGAAGAACGAGGAATTGGATAGGCTGAGTTCACCCCTGCTCCATGGAACAATGGAGAAGTGTCAGAAAAATTACTGGAACTGCAGTTCCAGAGAGGCTCATCTATAGAGGGAGGTCCTGGGTGAAAAAGTGGGGGACTGTGATGGAGAGAACAGGGTGAGTGTACTCGGTCATGACTCCACTGGGGACAAGCAGTGGCTCACAGGAAAGTGCAGCTTCCAGAGGGGCAGTGCATCCATGCACTCCACACTACCCCCACAGCTAGCCTGGGAGATCTTCCCTCACAGCTCCATAGCCAGGAGCCCCTGTGGGGAACCCAGAAGCCAGCAGACTTGCTTTCCCTGAGCACAGAGACCATCCAGCCGATGTCCAGTGCCTGTCCCCCAACCTGAGATAGGTCACTGCGGGCACCTGGCTTTTTTTTTTCCTCAGAGACTGGGGGTCCCTTCCTCTAGCAGGAGGGGAGATGCAGAGTGGAGCCAGTCTGACAACTGGTTGGCAAAAGAGACTTGATGGGTCCCTAATACTGCTCCCCTTTCTCCACATGGGCCCAGAGACCTCAGGCATGCATGAACAGAGAGGCAGAGACAAGGATGTGAGCTGAGTTGTGCCAAATTATGCCAAGAGTCATGCTGCACTGAGAGCCACACCATACCAAGAGTCACCCTGGCAGGCATTTCTGGATTGGCAGTGGGCTAGGGCAATGGAAATATCTAGTCCCTAAGCCCATGGTCATTCTAAGTGGGAGTCTGGGGACCACCATATCTGTCAGGCTCACAAGTGAAGTCTCTGCCAAGGTGCACACTGCTCACCCCCTAGCCCCAGGGTTGATGGCTTTCAGCATGCATGGAGACCAGTAGCCCTGGTTGGAACTGTTCAGCTGAGTCAGCTGCCACAGTCAGGGAGAGATGGGCCTGAGGGTAAGAGGTGCCCCAAATGTGTCACCTGCTGTGAAAAAAGCAGAAATGTAGTTTGGCAAATTGCCTATTACCTTGCTTTTAACAGATCATCAACTAGCCTTGCATCCCCTGCATGAAGTCTGAGTCTTGGTTCGGTAGAGAATTACTGACAAACCAAATGCAAAAGGAGAACTTCAATGCAAAACCAAACAAGTACAAAACCTTAGATGAGTGAGGGAAATCAACTTTCAAAATAGCCTTATCAAGATAATCAAATGCATCGAAGGCAACAGGAAATCACAAAGTACATGAAAATGCAGGCAGATATGGTCCAGTTAAATGACCAAATTAAAACACCAGAGGAGACACAGAATTTAGAACTAATCAAAGATATTCATACAAGTTGCCTAAATAAGTTAAATGGATTGGCGAATGGCGGAAAGGATATTAAGAAGACACAAGAAGAGCATAAAGAAGAATGTGAAATAATAGAAAAATAGCAGATCTCACAGTGATGAAAAATACTGAAGACCAGATAAAAAATATATTAGAGACACACAACAGCGGATTTGAAGAGGCAGAAGAAAGAACAAGTGATCTAGAGGACAGGAGAATTGAATTCAAGCACACAAAAGAACAAATGGCAAGAAAGATGGAAAAATTGGAATTGGATCTCAGGGAAATGATGGACAATATGAAGCACAAAAATATAGGAATCATCAGTGTCCCAGAAGGTAAAGAGGAGCGTAAAGGGCTAGGAAGATTAGTTGAGGAGATAATGGACGAAAACTTTCCAACCTGTATAAAGACATAAATATGCAAATAAACCCCAACAATCCCAAATAGAATAAATCCAAATAAGCCTACTCCAGGACACATACTAATCAGACTGTCAAATGTCAAAGAGAAGAGAAGCAGAAAGTCCTGAAAGCAGCAAGAGAAAAGTGATTCACCACATACAAGAGAAACTACATAAGAATAGTTCAGACTACTCAACAGGCACCTTGGAGATAAGAAGGTAGTGATATATGTAAGGCCCTGAAAGAAAAAGACTTCCAGCCCAGAATTCTTTATCCACTAAGTTGTCCTTCAAAAGTGAGGGAGAAGAGGATGTATGGGTAGTTCAGTGGTAGAATTCTCACCTGCCATTCAGGAGACCCAAGTTCAATTCCTAGCCCACTCACTCCAAAAACAAGAATTCAACAAATGGTGCTGCAATAACAGGATGTTCATATGAAAAAGAATGAGCTCTGACCCCCACCACACAGCATACCGAAAAAAAAAAAAGTGACGCAGAGATTAAAAATTTCACAAAGGCTGAGAAAAACTGTGAAAAAGAGACCTGCCCTACAAGAAATACTAAAGAAGTACTATTGGCTGTAAAAAAGGACAGGAGAGGGAGGTCTGGAGGAGCGCAAAGAAATGAAGAGTATCTGTAAGGGTAACTTAAAGAATAAAAGGAGATAGAGGGAAAAGAATTACAGATCTGACAAATAAAAAACAAAGGATTAGATGGTAGATTCAAAAACTGACTCTACAGTAATAACGTTGAATGTTAGTGGACTAAACTCACCAACTAAAAGATACAGATTAGCAGAACAGATTAAGAAATATAATCCATCAATATGTTGTTTACAAGAGACTCATCTTAGATCCAAGGATAAAAATAGACTGAAAGTGATAGGATGGGAAAAAAAATACTCCATGCAAGCTGCAACCAAAAGAAAGCAGTAATAATTATACCAATATCAGAAAAAATACTTTAAATGTAAAGACGTCATAAGAGACAAGGAAGGCCACTATATATTAAATAAAAGGGACAATTCAACAAGAGGAAATAACAATCATAGATGTTTACACTCCTAAGCAAGGAGCTCCAAACTACATGAGGCAAACACTGGCAAAACTGAAGTGAACAATAGATGTTTCAACAATAATAGTAGGAGACCTCAATATACCACTCTCCTTTATACATAGAAGAACCAGACAGAGGATCAGCAAGGAAAGAGAGAACTTAAACAATGTGATAAATGAATTAGACCTAACAGATATGTTGTAGTAGTTAGGGTCAGGTGTCAAATTGGCCAGGTGAAGGTGCCTAGTTTTGTGGCTGTGGACGTGAGCCAATGGCATGTGTACCTCATTTGTTGCTGATTACATCTGCAGTTAGCTAGGAGGCATGCCTGCTGCAATGAATGATGTTTGATTTAATTGGTTGGAAGCTTAAATGAGAGAGCTCAGCATAGTACAGCCCAAGCAGCTCAGCATACCTCATCTCAGCACTCACAGCTCAGCCTAGGCCTTTGGAGATGCAGAAAGGAATCACTCCAGGGAAAGTTGTTGGAACCCAGAGGCCTGGAGAGAAGGCCAGCAGAGCTCACCCTGCGCCTTTCCATGTAAGAAAGAACCTCAGTTGAAAGTTAGCTGTCTTTCCTCCGAAGAACTATACATTAACTAAATAAGTACACTTTTATTGAAAGCCAGTCCATCTCTAGTGTGTTGCATTCTGGCAGCTGTGGCAGACTGAAACACATATAGATCGTTGCACTCCAAAACAACAGGGTATACATTCTTCTCTATTGCTCATAGAATGTTCTCTAGGGTAGATCATGTGCGGAGGCACAAAACAAGCCTTTATAAATTTAAAAAGATTGAAATTATTGAAAGCAGTTCCTCTGACCACAACAGAATGAAGCTGGAAACCAATAACCACAAAAGAACCAGAACTTTCAAATATATGAGATTAAATAACACACTCTTATTGCTGGAGAAATCAGTAACTATCTGGAGATGAATGTGCTAGTTTGAAACTGTTGTGTACCCCAGAAAAGCCATGTTCTTTAATCCTGTTTCAATATTGTTGGGTGGGATCTTTTAGTAAGTTGTTTCCATGGAGATATGACCCACCTAATTGTGGGTAGAATCTGTTGATTAGTAGTTTCCATGGAGTTGTGTCTCCACCTATTCAAGGTGGGGTCATTTACTGGAGTCTTTCAAGAGGGAACCATTTTCGAAAAAGCTTCAGAGCCCATACAGCCAGAAACTTTGAGATGCAGAAGGAAAATGCCCCCAAGAAGCTGTATGAAATGAGAAGCTAGGAGAAAAAGCTAGCAGATATCATCATGTGCCTTCTCAGCTGACAGAGGTGTCCAGAAGCCAATGACCTTAGCAGATGCCAGCCACATGCCTTCCTAGCTAACAAATGTTCCAGATGGCATCAGCCTTTCTTGAGTGAATGTAACCTCTTGTTGGTACCTTAATTTTGACATTTTCACAGCCTTAGAATTGCGAGCTTCTAATGCAATAAATCCTCTTTTTTTTAAGGGGGGGTAGTGGTGTTGCATGGTCCAGGAATTGAACCCGGGTCTCCTGCTTGGAAGATGGGCATTCTAACCACTGAACTACCCATGCACCCTGATAAATTCCCTTTTTTAAAAGCCATTCTGTTTCTGGTATATTACATTCTGGTAGCTTTGGCAAACCAATACATAACATATCAGAATTTATGGGATGTAGCAAAGACAGTGCTGAGAGGGAAATTTATTGTCCTAAATGTCTATATTAAAAAAGAAGAAAGAGCCAAAATTGAGGATTTAACTATTCACATGGAAAAACTAGATAAAGATCAGCAAACTAACTCCAAAGCAAATAGAAGGAGAGATATAACAAAGATTAAAGCAGAAGTAAATGAACTGGAGAACAAGAAAAACAATAGAAGGAATCAATAAAACCACAAGTTGATTCTTGAGAAAATCAATAAAATCATTTGACCCCTAGCTAGGCTGACAAAGAAAAAAATAGAAAGGGTGCAAATAAACAAAATCAGAAATGAGAAGGGGGTCGTTACCATGGACCCAGAAGAAATTTTAAAAAAAAATCATAAGATACTAGGAGAAACAATATGTCAACAAACTAGACAACTGAGGTGAAATAGACAAATTCCTAGAAACACATGAACAACCTACACTAACTTGAAAAGAAATAGAAGATCTCAACAAACCAATCACAAGTAAAGAGATTCAATCAGTCATGAAAAATCTTCCTACGAAGCAAAGCCCAGGGCCAGATTGATTAACAGAAGAGTTTTATCAAACATTCCAAACAGAACTATCAGTGATCTTGATGAAACTCTTGTAAAAATTTAAGGAAAAAGGAACACTAATTCATTTTCTGAAGGTAACATCACCCTAATACTAAAACCAGGTAAAGACACTATAAGAAAAGAAAACTACAGACCGATCTCCCTAACAAACAAAGATGTAGTAATTCTCAACAAAATATTAGCAAATTGAATCCAATGATATATTGAAAGAATTATAACCACGACCAACTGGGGTTTATACAAGGAATGCAAGGTTGGTTCCACACAAGAAAATCAAGCAATATAATACAGCACATTAAAAAATCAAAAGGGAAAAAAATCACATAATTATCTCAAATGATGCTGGAAAAGCATTCAACAAAAATCCAGCAACGTTTTTTGGATAAAAACACTTCATAGAGTAAGAATTGAAGGAAGCTTCCTCGTTATCATAGAGTATATATAAAACACCCATATCTAGTATCATACTTAATAGTCAGGGAAGTAGACTGCCTGGGGTTGAATCACTGCTCCATCCCTTACTGTTATGTTTCCTCTAGAAATCTAATTTCTCTAAGCTTCAGTAACCTATCTGTGATATGAAGATGAGCATCTATCTATAAGGTTGTTAGTATTAAGGGAGACATACTAAGGACTAGTGTTACACATGTAGAAGACACTCAGTAATTATTAAGTATTATCACAATTATTGATGATGGTTATTTATAACAGGTCTGTTGCTGCAGCAGTGTTGGTTGTGGTTGAGACAATGTCAGAGGGAAAAGGAACAACCTACTTTTTAATTGTGTTTCCCCTTCTGTATTAGTTAGGGTTCCCTAGAGAAACAGAATCAACAGGAACACTCGCAAATATGAAATTTATAGAAGTGTCTCATGTGACTGTGGGAACACAGAGTCCAAAATCCGCAGGGCAAGCTGTGAAGCCATGGACTCTTATGGAAGGTCTAGATGAACTCCACAGGAGAGGCTCGCCACCCAAAGCAGGAATAGAGCCTGTCTCTTCTGAATCTTCCTTAAAAGGCTTCCCATGATTAGATTAAGCATCACTCATTGCAGAAGACACTCCCCTTTGGATGATAACAAATGGAATCAGCTGTGGACACAGCTGACATGATCATGTTCTAATTCTGTGTCCTCACTGCAACAGACAGGCCAGCACTTGCCCAACTGGACAAACAGGTACAACAATGGTCAAGTTGACACATGAACCTGACCATGACACTTTCCTTCTATTTTTTTTCTTTTACCAAAAGGTGGATCATATGCTTGTTCAGCTCTAGGGTAATGGAAGACATCAAATTATAGTCTTGTGGGAGAGAATAGGAAGTAGCAGGCTAGTTGTCAGGTATGCAAATAAAGGAAAAGGAGGAAGCAATAGATGTCTCTGGGAATAACAAGTGGCCTAGAAAAGGAAGTCCTCAGACAGATAAGGAAAATCTGGCTGTAATGTCCCTGAGCTCCAATGTCCCTGGGCCTTTCTGTGCATTCCTGATGAGAGTTAACACAATTTGGCTGTCAGTTCAGCTTCTGTCCCTTCCCCATGCACAGGCTCCGGCTCCTAGCAGTCCCTATTAGTGGCACTAACACCAGGCTGTCACTAGTCATGAATGGTTCCTTAATAAAGTAGGCACAACCAGATTCTTTAAGAGCCACTGAAATGCTGAGTACAGAACATGACAAGCTCTCCCACATGCAATAGAAGGGTAGACAGAGTAGAGAAAATTTGTTTGCAAGTACAGACAATGAAACAAACATGCAGGGAGTCATAATGATGAGGGTTGGAAAGACCCAGTGACTTTTCACACCCCTGCTTATGTTGGCTAACTGAGGCCTGGTGAATTTCTGCCCCTGGATTCTGGGCTATGCCCCAGTTACCCTTATTATCAATTTGCCATTTGACTCAAGTTGGTTTTTGTTACCTCTAATTAAAGAATTCAAATAGTAAAATTATATAACACTTCTATGACTGAGCCAGGATTTTTTTTTTGTCTCAGTGCTTGCCTTTTAGCTCAATTTGAAAATATTATTGGATCTGCACCCTGAACAGTGAAAGTAATGGGCAGAAAGAATCATCATAACAGCATAATCCTGGAAGTCATTAAAGGATCTTCTCCCGTGCCCATGCCACTTTATAGAAATGACAGTATGACACTCTAGCAGACTCCAAATAATAAACCTGAGCCAAATATAAAACCACTAAAATATATTAAAGAATCTTAATATCATTGCTATTCAAACCATGTAATTTGGAAGTCCAGGTTATTGGAACTATGTGAGTTTATTCATGTTCCTTTTTATGAAAACAATTTGTTATACTGTTTGCCAATACAGCACCTCACTCTTTCTAAAATATATCCCATCTCTTAGTAGCTACTGTGTTTTGATAG
>PVIY010055281.1:0-13763 GCA_004026745.1 Myrmecophaga tridactyla | reverse complement strand
AGATGGGTGTGTGGGCAGGATGCATGGGTGAGGGGGTGGGGCGGAGGTGCTTAGAGTACTGTGGGGAGGGTGGGGACAGGGTTCAGGTCCATGGGATTGGGGTGGGGTGCACTCCTGAGGCCTCCGGGCCTCTGTTTGGAAAGGGGTATGTTAGGTTATTTGCACTACCTCAATGGTCTTCGGTTTTCTGCGTCTCAGCTCTTCAGCTTTTGCAACCAGGGTCTCCCTATATGTGTAGAAGACCCTCCCAAGGTCTTTTACAGTGTAACTGATGTGATGGAAATCACATTGGAACATAATGGAAACTGTGTTCTCTCCCCTCACATCTGGGCAGGGGCTTGTTCCTGCCCTACCCAGTGAAATTCAGTGGAAGTAATGCTATGTGACTGCTGAGGCTAAACCCTAAAAACGATACAGATTATACTCTCTTGGGATGCTCACTTTTGGGACCTAGTCAACAGATTGTAAGGAAGCCCAGGTAATACAGGCCCATATGGAGAGGAACTGAGGTCTCCTGCCAGCAACCAGAACCAGCTTGCCAGACATGTGAGTGAGCAACCTTAGATGTGGATCCACTAGTCTCACTCAGTCAGTCCCTCAGATGGCTGTAACTTCCTGAGAGGCCTGCTTCCAGAGTGGCCAAGTGAAGCTACTCCTGAAGTCTAGACCCATAAGAACTGTGGGAGATAATAAATATTGTTGTTGTTTGAAGTCACGAAATTTTGTTATAAAGATTAGAAAACTAATATACATATATACCTTAAACATTTATTTTAAACTAAAACACATAAATGTTAAAATTTATTCATCTATCTTTTAGTATCAGGCCAATACATTTTTTCGAGTAAACTACTAATCGGAGTTTCTTCTTTCTTGGAATATTTAGTTTCCATTGTATTTTCTTTAAAATTAGTGAGAACTTAAAGGGACTTGCAAAAAAACAAACAGAAAAAACAAAATGCTGAATCCTTGTAGATGTTTACATAATCAAGTCTTTCCAAAATACTCAATTTTTATAGAAATACTCTCTTTATCCACTCTTCTTTCATTGGTTTACAAACTACTTGAATAGATATTATGCTTGGAGACACAGTATCCAAATAACCAGATATACAAGTACCATAATACTATAGCCAAACAAAAAAAAATGCTATTTTTTGTTTGTCTATTTTTTTTCTTTAAGTTCTTACTCATTTTAAAAACAAGAAAATGGAAACCAAATATTCTAAGAAATTTGTGAGAAAATTCAGCCAAGGCTGAATTCCATTTGGATACATTTTAAATTATCTTTAATGATGTCACAGTGAATTTTGTATGTTCAGTCATAATCATAAGAGATCCCCATCTTTTAAACATAATCCAAATTTACCACGTAAAAAACTGAATTAATATAGAATATTTTGTGGGCATGATGAAAACTATCAACTCCTTAACTGAATATTCCTATGCTGTTCAGTGAACCCAAGTTATTCTATGAAATTTCAGAACATTTTTCTACTAAGCAAAAAAGTATACATTTCTTAAATATATAGAGTTAAGGGTTTGAAATTGGGAAATAATCATTCATACAGTTATAGTTTATTTTTCTCTATGGTTTTTCACATGTAAGTAGGCTATAGTAAGAACTATTTAAAGTAATTGTATCATTCTTTAAAGTAAAGATGACACTAATTTTCAACAGCAAGAGTTTTTTTCCATAATAAACTCTCTCTGCTCTTAAAAAGGTATTGAGACAGATTTCTTAAGACCAGTGACTATGTCTCAGATTATTTTCACCCTTTATTCTCAACCTATATAGCAAAGTAGTGAAAAAGATTACCAGCTCATTATTCCTTGACCCATATTTTCACAAAAATGACAAATTTTTTCAATAATTAGTTCAAATGCCATAAAAAACCCCACAAAGCTTTAATAGAATATATTAGAGTATATCTTCATAATATTGGGGAAGGGAAGAATTTCTTAAACAAGACACAGAACGACTAGCTATAAAGGATACATTTAAGAAAATGTATAAAATTCAGAAATTCTTTCCATCAAGTGGTACTATAAAAATCATGAAGAAGTTAGGATTAGGCACAGAGTAGGGGGAGATTTTTGTAACTCCAAAGGACTCTATTGTTCTATTTGTATGCTACAATTTAGTTTTCTGTTCTGTTATCTAAGGGCATTTGGATTGTTTCAGTGTTTTTAGCTATTACCAAGACTGTTGCTATGAAGATTCATATGTGAGATATATATCTTCATATGGGTGTGTGTGTGCGCGTGCGTGTGCATGCCTGTATTTCTGGTGGTAATATAGAAAGGGAATTGCTCAGAATAGAATTTATATGTCATAAGGTATTCATGTCCTCAATTTTAGTAGATAATGCTAAACATTTCCCAAGAAAATGAGTGAACTGCAGTAACACATTACAACTTGGTTAAATTTCACAAAGGTAATATTGAGCAAAAGAAGCAAGACCAAAAATAAAAACAAGATTATATATGATATGACTCCATTTATATAAAATTCATTAATGGGAAAATTAAACTATTGTTTAGGAATAGATATATAGGTGGTAAAACTATAAAGAAAAACAAGGACGTAGCTTTCACAAAAGTCAGGATATTAGTGAACTTTGCAGAAGAGGAAAGGTTGTGCTTGGTAAGTGACAAGTGCTTTCTAACAAGCTAGAGAAATTCTATTTTCTTGATTTAGGATTTTGTTACACTGGAGTTCACTTTATAAAAATTTATAAAACATAAATATGCATTTTTTTCTATATATGTTATTTCACAATTCAAAAAAGGTTTCAAAAATGATGCTTGAGTGCTTGCTTCAGCAGCACATATACTAAAATTGGAATGATACAGAGAAGATTAGCATGGCCCCTGCACAAGGATGACATGCAAATTCGTGAACTATTCCATATTTTTCCATTAACTTAGGCCACATGGATTTTAACACATGTTCCTTTTATGAAATTTCAGGATTTTGCTGACACAAAGAATATCCTATCTGGTGTCTGATAAAGGAAATATAGGAACTTTCCTATATTTATCTGCAGTTTGACAACTTCATTGGAAAAATCTTTTGGACACTTAACTGTCAAGTAGATAAACTTTCACTTTTTTATGTTTGTTTTATATACTTGTCTAGTTTTGTTAAATACATTCAAGTAAAAATATTTTAGAGCAAAAAAATGAAGGATGAGAATTGATTCAAATGAATAAAATTTAAGATACCCTTAGGTAATCTTATTTTTCCCACTTCAGTTTAAACACAATAGAGTATTAAAAGAGGGAAAATAACACTGGAAAGCTCTTATTTTAACCTATATGCTCATATCTGTGTCTTTTTTTATAAGGTTTGTCACTATCATGCCCAGATAAAGTAATAAAGATGCCGTGTTAGCAAAAAAATACAGGTTTAAAAACAGTAAAATATTAGGAATTCAGATACAGCAGTCACCTAATTTAGCTGATGACATATGAATTTTATTTTCTCTCTAGTCCCTTTGATGGTAAAATGTGGATGAAAGAATGAAACAGGAAACTGCAATTCCACCCTTGCAAGTTAATTTTTTCATTTGTGTGTCTTTGGACTAGAGACAAGTGAGAGTAACTATTTTTAGGCTTATTGGAATTGCTTACCACTCTTTCTTATCTTACTCTTTTAACTATGTAATTCTGTTTTATTTTGATGCAGATACAGCCTGACTATATGGACTGGAAAAAGTGATAACTATTCCATTGAAGATTTACTTTGTATAAGAAACCATTTTGACAAAAAACAAGTTTTCTATGACATCGTGGAACCACAAAACCATGAATTTAAACAAGCCATTGGAATTAAAGTTAAACTCTAAGAAGAAAATTCTTCTAAATTATTTCATACATTTTGGTTTCATAAGCCTTCTTTGTTTTGTTCTGAATCAATTCCATGTAAATTGTGGTTAGTGATTTAGGTTCTAATTCATCTAATCAAAAATACTTATTGAGTGTTTAATAGGCATATGCTCTTATACTGCTGCACTTGCCTAGAAGATTTGGAATGGAAATGATCATTGAAAACCCTTTATAAAAACTAATTTTGATATACTAAAAATGACAAGTATAAGCCACATTTTGTTGGTACTTGTATGACACATTTCACAAAAATATGGCACCCTCTTCCCTTTCTCCTGGAAAATGGGTGTTTTCAGAGATAAGATAAACATAAGAGGGCTCAAAAATATTTTTAACTTTCACTGGAATGAGAAGTTTTCACACACCAAGATAAAATCAATTTACTGAAAACAATATAGATTAAATTAGATGAATCTAGAATTTCCATATTTGGGGGAAGCATAATGGCACCTATATATATATTTTTGTATTCTTCATTTCTATCATAGTATCATGTATAGTGAGCAAAATACTATAGAAGAGAAGAATTTATAAAACACTAATTGTTTACCAAGTTTCTTAGTCCAGACCCTTGTTCTTGTGCTGGAATTTTATGACTTCATGATTTCATTCCTCACACCGTGAGTATTTCTGCTAAAGAAAACTTCTTAAACACGTTGTTCTTGGAAAAATCTAAACCTCCAGGGACTTCTTGGGTTCAGTATTATTGACTTTTCCTCATTTGGAAAATGGGAAAAATGAGGATTTCCTTGTAGGGTTCTTGTGAGAATTAAGTGAGATTGATGTGATGGAGGCTCACATGCCCATCAATCGCTAAGTGTTTAACACATAAAGTTAGTTTTCCTTTTTAGACTTATGTGATCATGCCCATTGTCGATAGAAGGACGGCAGGCAGATAGCACCAAGACATGAAACATTGTACACATTAAGACAATTAGCATATAAGCACTTTCAAATTTACCTCCAACTTAATGCAGTGCTATCTGTCAAAGAATGGTTGAAACTTCACTTTCTACTGTTGTTTGTCAATGGCAAAGGGGCAATTTCATAATTATAACAATTGCAACAAAGAACATGCATTACTTTTGTAAAGAGACTTGGTTTTACAAATGAACTACATCTTGAAATTTGAAATAAAATTCATTTTTTCATGAGGTTATATTTTCTACTTAATTATCTGCCCCTTGATAATATGTATTTTTTAAATATTAGTCTTTTGGCAAATTGTTTTGAAAACTCAGCTAAGTGTCACTTAGGATTATGGTTTAAAGATGTATTTTAAAGTATGTTCTCAGGAGCAGAAATATAAGAGAATTGTAAATTCTATTTGGTTGGAAAGTAAATTTTTAATGGATATCCATATGGGAAAGATAACCTTGAACCCTTACACAAATAAGTGGTGATGAATCTTAAACCTAAATATGAAGGCTAAAACTATAAAACATTTAGAAGAGAATGTAGAAGAATGTTCTCATAACTTTGGAGTAGGCAAAGATTTCTTATGTGTAAAGAAAGCTTTAACTGAAAAGAAAAAGTTGATAAATAGGCTTTATCAAAATTTAAAACATTGTATTAAAATAAATCGCCACAACATCTCTGACAAAGGACTTGTATTCAGAGTTTGTGAAGAGTCTTGTTAATTGATAAGAAAAAACAAAACCCAGTTAAAAATGGGCAAAAGACTTAATGGATACTTTACAAAATAAATAAGATGGCCAATATGGTTACGTAAAGAAAGATGCCCAACAGCCTTATTCATCCAGAAATCACAATGAGATACCAAAACACACCTACCAGAAGGGCTAATATAAAAAGAACTGGAAATACACAACTCTGCAAGTAAAAATTACCCTCCACCCTATGAAGGACATAATGTCCAGGGGTGTGAGTCTCCCTCGCAACATGGGACATAATTCCCAGGAATGAGCCTGGCCCTGACCCATGCGATCAACAATGCCTACCTGACCAAAAGGGGAAAAAGAGATGTACCAAAATAAGGTATCAGTGGCTAAATGAGTTCACATAGTTGAGAGGCTATTCTGGAGGTTACTTGTAACGCAAGCTTCAGCAAGGTATTGCTAATTGCTGTGGTATGCCATGCCCCAACCAATAATATTCCTGTAAACCCTAAAGAATACCCAGGGCTCTATCTGAGACTGTGTAAAAGTTTCACTGACTTAAGTTTTTTTTTCCAGAAACCTAAAACTTCCAGCTGTTGCCTAGGCCAGATAATCCCTGAAACCCAGAGTTACCAGACTTTCCCAAGAACATCAGCCAGATGCATGCCCCTACCCTGTAATGTCAACACCCCTTTTCAACATGAAGAAGTTAGAATGGTCATTGCCCAATATCCCTAAAGATTAAGAGAAGGATCAAAGGAGAAGGAGGAGTTGTAACAGAGAAGATAGGATTTAACAAGTGAGTATAACTACTGAATCATTATGTTGATTTTTTTTAGTTTCTAGTGTCTTTGAGCAGCTAGAAGGAAATACCTGAAATTGTGGAACTGTAACCCATACCATACTTTGAAATCTGTTCTGTATCTACTTGCTAAAATATACTTTAAAGTTAACTTTTTTGTGTATGTGTTATATTTCACAATACTGATAATACAAGTGTTGGTGAGGATATGGAGCACCCCAAATTCTCACACATTGCTAGTGGGATTGTAAAATGGTACAACCACTTTGGAAAACAGTTTTGTAATTTCTCCTAAAGAAATACATTCTATGCTATAACCCAGCCATTCCACCCGTAGAAAGATACACAAGATAAAAGAGTTCATATGTCCACATAAAAAAACTTGTACAAGAATGTTCATAGTGGCTTTATTCTTAATAGCCAAAAACTGGAGACAACCCAAATTTTCATCAGAGAGAATTGATAATGATAAATCGTACAACAGACTTAGCATTGAAAAAGGTTGGAGTTCTGAGACATGGAGCACTAAGAGGAAAATCTAAACATGTTGAACAAAATAGACACATTGAATGTGTACTATATGATTCCAATTATATGAAGGTCAAGAACAGCCTAAACTAATGTTTGGTGATAGAATCGTGGTTACCTTTAGGATTGGGTAGAGTATTTACTATGAAGAGGCCCATGGGAGCATTTTGGAGTGATGAAAATGTTTTGTCTATTGTTCTAGGATGGTATTTTGATTCATTTAATTGTACACTTAATATTTGTGCATTTTTAATATATATAAATTATACATCAACTTAAAAAGGCCTTGTTATACAAGAAAGCAATAGAATACAATGAAGACACTAAAACTCTCCTTTATTAACTCAGAAATGTTAGCACCTGTTGTTGCAATTTGCAAGACAGCATGAATAGTATAATTCTATCCATATAAAATCACATATCTTTATGTGTATTATATGTATAAGAAAGTATTTAGATAGAGGTTCAAGCCCCAAATATTAAGTGAATGGTTAAGTGTTTTTTCTTCTAGGTTCTTGAGTCTAATGTATTAGTATTGAGATACCATAGCATCAGAGGGCTATTTCTGAAGACTGCTAGAGCAGTCCCTAACCCTAGAAGACATTTTGATGTAAGATCCAATTGTTCAAAAATTCAGAGCATTTTAAAAGGTGCAGTAGCTTATTGGCCCTGTAAGAGTGATGTGGTTGCTGATGAGCCAGTTATGTACCCATTTATCCAGTGGCGAATGGTTAAAAATTACTAGGAACAGATTGTTTATTTGCTTGTTTGTTGGAACTGGGATCTGGTGGGGTTTTTTTTTCCTCCTGTAATTAAAATAGCTAAGTGCCTAGTCTTCAGAGGGTAGGGAATATATAGGAAAATGTTATATCTCTCGCCTTTAAATCTAAGATGTGAGCTTCCCTAGTAAGAGCATACAGTCTAATTGGGGAGACAATAATAAATTCTTAAAACAATACAAGGCAAGTAAATAGTTGAGTGTTAAGAAGATGAGTATAGTAGTGCTGAAGAAATTCTTTATGTAGAAAAGGTGTATATAATGACTAAATGAACCCAAGAACAGCTGATAAACAGGTCTTGGAAGAAGTAGGGTGGGAACTGTAGGGCCCCCAGAAGCAGGAGCTCAGGGTCTTTGTTCTAGTGTTCTACTACTCCATGTCAATGTGACATTACTCTCTGCTGTAATTGCTTCTGTTTCTCCTTTGTACTCACCAGTCTCTTTTGTTACAGGCACCACGATTTGCACTAGTCACCTATATCTTCCACACAGGGCTCAGAAGAAACTAAGGGTGGAAAGGGGAAGGCATCTTGATTGATGTCTGATGTGCTGGGCCTGTGCACATAATTCAGAAATGGCTTCTACCCCAGAATTTTAGTCTGGTAGGGAAAGAGAGAACTGTTAAAAGTTAAGTCGAACATTTGCTTTAACTCCTGTGATGGAACTACACGTGCATTGTTGTGAGAACCCAAAAAGACAGCATTTCATTCTAATTGGGTGGGAACACTTATGCTGTGTCTTGAAAGATGAGTAGTTTATTCCCCATGTAGAGCACAGAGTGCCAAGGGCCTTGCAGTTAGAGACACACATGAGCCCAGTGGAAATGAACCTGATCTAACTTGTTCACAAAAGTTTTGGGGAGGTGCCACAGTATGAGGATGCGGATATAGGCAGGGGCCAGATATATTTTCCATGATTAGGAGCTTGGTCTCTTTCTCTTGGTTGTTGGGGTCATTGCACCATTTAAAGCAGGGAAGTGTTACTATGAATTTTGCTTGATAGAAAAATGATGATGATGAAATGAGAAAAGGGGAAAGTAGTAGGAGACTTGGTGTTTTGAAAGTGAAAGAGGATGAAGCCTGATTTTAAGGTCCTAGCTAAAAGAGAATGGAAAGACTCAAGAGATAGAATAAAGGGTAAGAAAGAATTTGTAGGAACTTGTAATTAGTTGAATGGGGACTAGATAGGAGAGGGAAGAGTCTAGGTTATATATTTTATGCCTGGTTGACAGAGGTTCAGGTGGTACCAGTGACTCAGGTGTGGTTTCTATGATTATCTTTCTTAATGAGTCATTGATACTGTTACTTTATTCCAAGCGTGGCAAGAAAAATGAAGATCACCTCTATCTGACCCTGAATGCACTCACCTTCCATGTAATTTTAGAGAGGATGCTCTTTTAAATTCAGTTCTGCCAGTTTCATAAAAATCCACCTTCCAGTAATCTCTACTTTACTACATATTTAGATAATTTCATAATTAAGAGAAATAAAACAAGTTCCACAATCCCACCATCAGAGTTGAAGGGAAACAGATAGGGCTTAGGAGGCATTCCCTAGTCTCCTGCAGAGAGCTCGTCCTCTCAGAGGGCTGCCCTTTCTTTCTATGCTTCTGCTGGCTAGAGGGCCCAGTATGACTAAATCAAGTGCCTGAGCTGTTCTGCGTGTTGTTACTGCTGTAGAATCTTCATTAAACTGGCTCAGTGAGTTCCCCTTTCTCCTTTATCCCTTCCTTGAGGTTAAAGAGTCTAATAAGGTTCAAAAAACTTAAGTTGAACTATTGGTTGTGAGAGTCTGTTGCCACTTTGTCCATTCAAAGACGAATCTAAAACCTCTGGACTAGGGTGGGCCACAGTGGCTCAGCAGGCAGGAATGCTTGCCTAAGGTGCCAGAGGACCTGGGTTCGATTCCCAGTGCCTGCCCATGTAAAAAAAAAAAAAAAGAAAAAAACCTCTGGATTGAACAGAGTTTGTTGAGCTTTGTCCCCAAACCAGGGCTTCTTCAAGGAGTCTTTTGTGACTTCCCCCAGGCAGACTTTTAGGGTTTCTACTGATGTTCTCAGTGTTGTATTCATCCTCTGCTGTTCTGTAATTATTTTACAAGTTTATATTTTGACCTAGACTATGCCTGTCTTAGTTTCCTGGCTGCTTAAATAACTATCATATTATGGGTTGGCTTCAACAACAGAATTTATTGGCTCACGATTTCTGAGGCTAAAAGGTTTACTTCCTCCTGTGGTTGGGGGTTTCTTGGTTCATGTGGTGTTTCAGTTTGCTAAAGCTGCCCAAATGCAATATACAAGAAATGGGTTGACTTTTACAATGGGTTATTAACTTAAAATTTGTAGTTCTAAGGCCTTGAAAATGTCTCAATTAGGGCATCAACAGAATAGATAGTACTGACTTTGAAGACAGGCTCCTGGCATCCGGGACACTCTGTCAGCTGGGAAAGCACATGGCAATGTCTGCTAGTCCTTCCTGGGTTCTGGTTTCAGTGGCTCTCTCAGCATCTCCTGGGGCTTTCTCATTCTGCCTTACTTGGGTACTTCTCTCTCTAGTTTTCATAAAAGATTTCAGTAAAAGGATTAAAACCCACATGAATGGGCTGGGTTACATCTCAATTGAAATAACCTAGCTGAAAGTTCCCACCTACAATAAGTCTGCACCCACAGGAATGGATTAAAAGAACATGTCCTAGGCTGAGCCCTTGATCTTGGGGCTTGCCCCTATGAAAGTTATTTCTGCAAAGGAGAAGCTAAGACTACTTATGATGCCTAAGAGTCACCCCAAAGAACCTCCTTTGTTGCTCAGATGTGGCCAACTAAACAAGTCAGTGAGCTAACTAAGCAAGTGAACTCACTGCCCTTCTCCCCTACGTGGGACATGACTCCAGGGGAGTAAATCTCCATGGTAATATGGGACATCACTCCTGGGGATGAGCCTGGACCCAGTATCATGGGATTGAGAAAGACTTCTTGACCAACAGTGGAAAGATAGAAAAGAGACAAAGTTTCAGTGGCTGAGAGTTTTTGAAATAAACAGACTTGAGAGTTTATTCTGAAGGTTAGTCTTATGCATTATATAGATATTCCTTTTTAGTTTGGGTGTATTGGAGTGGCTAGAAGGAAATAGCTAAAACTGTTGAGCTGTGTTCCAATAGCTTTGATTCTTGAAGACAATTGTGTAACTGTATAGCATTTACAGTGTGACCATGTGATTGTGAAAACCCTGTGGCTGACACTTCCTTTACCCAGGGTATGGACATATGAGTAAAAAAATATAAGGACAAAAAATAAGTAAACAATAGGGGGTGGATAAGGAGTAAAAATACAATTGGGTAGATTGCAATACTAGTGGTCAGGGAGACGTAGGGGTAAGGGGTATGGGATGGATTTTTTTTTTCTTTTTTCTTTTTATTTCTTTTTCCTGAGTGATGCAAATGTTCAAAAAGATGATGGCGATGAATACACAACTATGTGATGATATTGTGAGTCTGATTCCACCGTCTATGGAATGTTTGTATGGTAAGAATGCTTGTGTGTCTGTATGTTAATATCTGATTAATAAAAATATGTATTTTTTAATTACATATTTTACAAGTCAAAAAAAAGAAGAAGAACTTGGCCTTTTCTGGTGCATATAATAGCTTCAACCCAGCACATATGGCAATGCACATGGCAGCATCTTCTCCTTTCTCTTCTGATTTCCATTAAATTCCAACTTCTGGCTGCTCCCTGTGGCTTCTCCTTTTGTGTCTAATTTCCTTTGCTTTATAAGCCATATTTGATTAAGGCCCACCTTTATTCAGTTTGCACATACCTTAATTAATAACATCTCCAAAGATCCTATTTACAAATAACTGTATACCCAGAGGACCAGGGATTGAGACCTGAACATGCCTTTTGTGAGGGTCAAGATTCAATCCCCACAGGGAGTAACATTTCCACAGAGGGTAACTTTCACATTGAAGAATGGGGATAGAAAGAGTTGAGGACCATGACATCTAAGCATAGGGTATGGTCTCCTAATGGAAAGCAATAAGGTTTATGTTTAACAGCCAACAGCCAACACTTAATGAATGTGAAACCAAAGCTAAGAAGTAGTGTGGATGATTGAAATCCAAAAACATAATTTTAATCATTACTTTTAACTTTTCCCACTGAATCTACAGCTGTTAAGTGAAGACTATCTCAGTGAAACTTCTAGTTGAAAAGACTTTAAAGCTCATCCAATAAAAGGAATCTCATATTAAATCTCTGATCAACATCTATCCTCTCTGCTTACTTCCACAAATGGTAGTTCATGTCTTCCTAGGATAGATCTTTAACTGGTGGACAACTCTAATAGCTAAGAGAGAGTTGAAACCTTTTTTGCAACTTCAGTTTTCTGGTCCTGGTTTATCTAGAGGAATCTGGATTGTCATTGATTGCATCAGTATTTAAGGCCAGCTATAAAATCTGAATTGATTTTTTTCACCCCTAGGTTAAACAACACCAATTCTTTCACCCACTTAAAAATTTTTCTCTAGATTCTTTATCATTCTTTTTTTATCTTCATAGGTATATATTTACTTTAAAATACGGTAATTTAAAATTAGAAACACTACTTCAAATTTCATTTACCATTGCTAAGGTATAGTAGTAGATACTGATAAATCTTTTAATAATAAAATCTAAAAGTCATAGCTGGATTAGAAGTCCCAACAAACTTGGATTGTTTTAAGTTTGTAACTAACTAAAATGGTCATCCTAATCTTACACAATCAATTTTTAAAACTAAATGTAGGGTAGTCATGATTGTTAATGTTTGGCTGTTTGGTTTTGGATCCAATGTTCCAGCTAGGTGAGGTTTTTTAAAATTGTTTATGTAGTTATTTGTTGTTATTCATTCCAGTTTCTCCTTATCTACTCCACTTTCATGAACTATAGACTTTCAAAAAGATACCCAATGAGACAGAGTCTCACTTTGGAAAGGCCAATGGGAGTTTTGGTGATTTGACCATGGTCCCTCATTTAGCCCTCTCATCTTGGAGACTTTGAAATGTGAACTGGATTTGTCTCTGGAATACTGACTCTAAATAAGGTTATATAAACTCAAATACTAGTTTATTATGAATTATTAACTTCCAATTGGACTGTGCCTTCTCATCACTGTGATAAGTCCAGTCTCTCCTCTAAGCAAGTTATATGGGAAGAAGCAAATTATTAGAAGGTTGCGTAGTGAAGATTTAATCAGAATAGGATAAATAGTTTTATACTTTGACATTTTACAAGGTTCATTTACTGGATGCCTGGTGGATACATCTCGATCAAAGAATATGCCAGACAGGTGCTCACCACCTTCCCTGAGCACTGCTTGAATAGTGTACTGTCACCACCGTCTCAGGAACTTGGGTTGTCCTGTTTCTGCCAAAATATTACTTCTGCCATGATTCAGTATTAGATTTACTCTTTGGAAATCCTAGCCACAAATAACTAAGAATGTTAACTGTAAAACTTATTAATGAAGTGCCATTATACCTTTAAATATAACTTAAAACATACATATAAATGTATTTATATATATTTACATACACATACCTGATTCCTGGTTGTAGACATCTGTGTCTCGCCATTAGCATCCCAGTTATATCTACCACTTAATGGGGTGAGAAGTCCCAAGAGATGGCTTTACAAACAAGTTCAAATAACCTCAGTCCACAGGAAGTTCTTAGGATTGCTAACAGGTTCAAAATTCTTCCAGTTATGGCCATTAACTTTTTAATCCCATTAAATTTTTTTGGTCATGTTAAGATGAGAATAGCAAAGTTATTTCTTAGTTTTCGATTTACATATGTGTAAATATGTTTAAATTACATCTGTGGAACAATTTCTTTTGAAATTATGTTGAAATATTTATCATTAGTATTTAAGAGATAAACAAAAATAAGTTACAACAAAATGACATTTAAAGTCTTTATTGATACTATTTTGTTTTTTAATTAAACTCTATACATATTCTTCCAAATATAACCTTACAACTTAAAACCAAACACATTTCTCAATATTAAAACTTACAAAGAGTTTAACTACAGATACATCAGGTACAATTCTAAATTAACATTCTTTAATACATTATATGGAAAAGGCTGCAATTATTAATAAAAGTCTA